>CM038228.1:56727528-56859166 GCA_021442155.1 Cymbidium sinense | reverse complement strand
TAGATTCAGATTTTATGTTTATTATGTTTTATTTTCTTGTTTAGGTTTAGGTTTATTTTAGTTTTCTTTATTTAATTTAGTTTTGTTTTAGTTTATTTTTGTTTAAGTTTAGGTTTTATTTTTAGTTTAGTTTATTTTTGTTTATGCTTATTTTATTTTTTTTTAGTTTTGGTTTTTTTTATTTAGTTTTTTTTTTATTATTTTATTTATACATTTTATTTTAGGTTTATTTTTAGGTTTAGGTTTTTTTGTAGTTTATATTTATTCAATTTTAAGTTTATTTAATTTTATTTTAGGTTTTATTTATTTTATTTAGTTTTTATTTTTTTTTTTTTTATTTAAGTTTAGGTTTTATTTATATTATTTTTTTTTAGTTTTATTTTCTTTTAGTTTAGGTTTAGTCTCTAGTTTATGTTTTTATTTTAATTTATTTTTAATTTTATTTTAGTTTAGTATATTTATTTATTTATTAGTTTTATTTATTTTATTTTAGGTTTTAGCTTTAGGGTTTGTGGGTTTTAGGTTTAGAGTTTATGATTTGGAGTTTAGGGTTTATGGTTTAGTTTTTTTTTGGTTTTAGGGTTTATGGTTTAGGGTTAAGAGTTTAGGTTTATTTTTAGGTTAGAGTTTAGGTTTAGGGTTTGGGTTAGGTTTGTGGGTTTAGGGTTTAGGGTTTAGGGTTTAAGGTTTAGGGTTTTTATAATTTAGGGTTTAGGGTTTAAGATTTTGGTTTTAGTTTAGGGTTTAGGGTTTTATTTTTTTTTTTTTTAAAAGAGAATAAATTTAGATTCAACATTTCTTCTTTTCAATTTCATCAATGAAGTAACACACCAAGCTTTCTAAGACACAAGCGACGACATTGATAAAAAATGATCACGCATAAAGTAGATCAAAAACCCTAGATAACTAAAATCTTCTCTACAATAAATACATAATTTCATATGCAGCAGATCAGATCGATCGTTTCTTCGCTTTCTCCATCAAAACCACCCCTCTCGAAAGGATCCACCATCATATCCTGATTTCTCCCACCGCCACCACCACGTAACCTCGCTTCCTCCCACCTCCATAACAACCACTGCTCTGGCCACCACCTCCATATCCAACAACACCTCTAGATTCTCCACCACCATTGCAATAACTATCCCCCGTGCCTTCTCCTCCACCACTAGATCTGGGACAGCCCTGCTGACATGATGTTGTCGAATCATGGTTATGCCCATTCTTAGGTTAAGGTTTTAGTTTAGGTTTATTAGGTTTTAGGGTTTAAGTTTTTTTAATTTATTTAGTTACTTTAGTTTAGGTTTAGTTTGGGGTTTAGTGGTTTAGATCGAGGGTTGTGGTTAGGTTTAGGTTTGTGGGTTTAGTTTTGTGGTTTGTTTTAGTTTGTGGTTTAGGTTTAATGTAGTTTAGGGTTTAGTTTGGTTTTTTAATTAAGTGGTTTAGGTTTATTTAGTTTATTATTTAGTTTATTTTATTTTTATTTTATTTTAATTTTATTTTTATGTAGTTTATTTATTTATTTAGGTTTATTTATAGTTTTTTTTTAGTTTATTTTTTTTTTTTAGTTTTATTGAGTTATTTTATTTATCTAGTTAGGTTTTATTTTTAGTTTATGTTTAGTTTAGTTTTATTTTATTTTAATTTAGGTTTTAGGTTTGGTATTTTAGGTTTTATTTTAGTTTATGTTTAGGTTTATTTTATTTAGTATTTATTTTAGTTTAGTTTAGGTTTAGGTTTAGTTTAGTTATTTATGTTTAGGTTTAAGTTTTATTTATTTTAGTTTAGTTTATTTTAGTTTAGGTTTATTTAATTATTTTATTTTAATTAGGTTTAGTTTTTTAATTTTATTTAAGTTTTATTTATTTTGATTTTATTTATATAGTTTTATTATATTTTAGTATTTTTTATTATTTTACATAGTATTTTAAGTTTATTTAGTTTAGTTTAGTTATTATTATCTTTATTTTAGCTCATTTATCTTTTATCTTTAGGCCCAGTTTAGTTTTGCTCATGCTTATTTTATTTTTAATCCATTAGTTAGGTTTTTTATTTTATCTTATCTTTTAGTTTTAGCCTAGGAGGTCAAGTTTGGGTAAGGTTTAGGAGGGTTTGGTGGGTTTAGGTCAGCTCAGGGTTAGGTGGATTCCAGGTTTGTAGGGTGTGGGTCAGTGGTTTAGGGCCAGTGATGTATTATAGTGGTTTGTTCCTGTGGCTCAGTTATGGCCTTTTTGGTTAGGAGTTTGTGGTTTAGGGCCCAGGTTTTATGGTTTGTGGTTTAGGGTTAGTGTTTAGGTCTTATGGTTTTTGAGTGTAAGGTTAGTGGAGGTTTAGTGGTTAGGTAGGGTTTAGTTTAGGGTTTAGGTTTAGGAGGTTTAGGGTTTAGGAGGGTTTAGTGGTTTAGGTTTGGGTGGGTTCATGTTTTAGTTTGGGTGGGTCTTTGTTTTATTTAATAGAGAACAAATCGATTCAACATTTCTTCTTTCAATTTTAAACAAGTAACACAAGTTTTCAACACACAAACGATGATATAGATAAGAATGAGCGCACATAAAGCAGATCAAAAACCCTAAATAACTGGAATCTTCTCTACAATAAAGACATAATTCCATAAGTAGTAGATCGGATTGGCCATTCTTCACTTTCCCATCAAACCGCCTCGCCCCTCAGTAGGATCCACCATCATATCCCATCTCTCCCTCAATCACCACTGGCCATAACCTCCATCGCCCTCCCCTCCTCCATAACCACTACTCATCTCACCACCACCATATCCACCAACCTCCAGATCCCCCCACCACAAGGAACCGCCGCCTTTTTGCCTCCACCACCCATCTGAGACTAAGCCTCGATGGTGATGTATTTTCGCCATGGTTCCATTCTGTGGTTTAGTTTTGGTTATTTTTTTAATTTATTTGGTTATTTTATGTTTAGGTTTAGGTTTTGGGTTTTGGGTTTTGCGTTTAGGGTTTAGGGTTTAGGGTTAGGGTTTAGGGTTTGTGGTTTATAGTTTATGCTTAGTTTGTTTAGGTAGGTTAGTGGCTGGGGTTGTGGTGTGGGTAGTGGTGTCAGTGGTTTAGGGTTTCTGTTGGTAGGCCTAGTGCTAGATTTAGAGAGTTTGTTTTTTTTAAAAAAAAATAAAAAAAAAGCAGTAGGTTTATTTAGTTTATTTTATTTATTGTATTTATTATCTTTATATTATTTTATGTATTAGTTATTTTTATTTGTGGTTTATCTAGTTTATTTTTTTTTAGTTTATTTTATTTATTTTATCTTTTTTATCATTTTATTATTAGGTTTATTTTTTTATTTTTTATTTAGGTTTCATTTTAGTTTTTTAGATTTTTATTTTAGTTTATTTATTTATATTAGTTTAGCTAGTTTATCTTTTAGCCTAGTTTAGGTCATTTATTTTTAGTAGTATTTATTATTTTATTTTATTATTTTTTAAGATTTATTTTTTATTATTTTATGTTTATTTTATTTTATTTAGCATTTTATTTTATTTTATCTTTTGGTATTTATTTTCTTTATTCATAGTTTTATTTATCTTTTATCCAGTTTTATTTCTTTTATTTTTTGATGGTTATTTTATCTTATCTTTATTTTATTTATTAGCCTATCTTTATCTTATTTCAGTTAGCTTAAGCCTAGCTTTTATTTATTTTATATCTTTCAGGCCTTTATTATCTTTAGGTCCTTATCTAGCTCAGCTCAGGCTTGTGCTCTGGTCTTGCACCATAGGCTGGCCTAGGGTTTAGGGTCAGCCCAGGGCCTGGGCAGGTCCAGGCCTGGGCTGTACTGTGGCTCAGTGGCCCAGGTCACCCACCTTGATCACCCCAGTCTAGGCCTGGCTGGCCCACAGCCCAGCCTCAGAACTCAGTAGGCCTGGCTGGCCCAGGGCTCAGTCAGCCTAGGGCTCATGGCCTGAGTCAGTGGCGCCAGGCCAGGCCCAGAGCCTAGGCCTGTGCTCAGTGGCTCAGCCAGTGGCCCAGGCCTAGCCAGGGCTCAGTCTGGGGTCTGGGGGGCCCAGTGGCCTGGGCCTGGGCCTGGCCCAGCCTGGGCCAGGGCCCAGGGCCTGGTCAGGTCTGAGCAGGCCTAGTGGTCAGAGCCCAGGGCCCAGGGCTCATGTCATAGGGCCCAGAGCTTTAGGCCTGGTCTTTCTTTTTATATCTAAAAGCAACACAGGTTTAGCTCATTTTAGTTTATTTTTATTTTATTTATTTTATTTATTTTATTTTTATTTTATTATTTATTATTTATTTATAGGTTTATTTATCTATTAGTTTTATTTTAGTTTATTTTTTAGCTCAGTTAGTTTAGGTTTCTTTAGTTTAGTTTTATTTTATTTTATTTTTTAGGTTTTATGTTTATTTTTTAGTTTAGGTTTCTATTTTATTTTTTTTTTAGGTTTAGTTTTAGGTTTTTATTTTTAGGTCTATTTTAGGTTTTACTTTAGTTTAGTTTAGTTTATTTTAGTTTATTTTATTTTATTTAATTTAGGTTCATGTTTACATTAGTTTATTTTGGTTTATGTTTGGTTTTTTATTTTAGTTTAGTTTATTTTAGTGGTTTAGTTTATCTAATTTTTATTTTAGTTTAGGTTTTTTTTTTAGTTTAGGTAGTTTTATTTATTATTTATTTTTTTTTAGTTTATTGTTTAGGTTAGATTTTATTTAGTTACATTCAACGATGAAGACTTACCGCTAGAAAACCGTGCACAACCCCTCTTACATTACAATGGATGTTGGCATATACAGGCTATCCAGAGTTCTGGTTGACCCATGTGTATTAATTAACATTATGAGTCTAAGAACCCTTGCCTACTTGAGGATCAACATCTCCAAACTCAAAAAAAAGGATGACGCCGAGGGATTCAATGAACAAGGAGAGGGTCTTGTGGTGTTTATTTTAGATGTGGGGACACCATGATAGTAGGAGGGTACTTTTGAGGTGATTCATTGAGGTATGATGTATTATCTCGAAAGATAGAGGCATCACCCTATAATGGACCTAATCATAATAAGGACTCCTAAGGAATGATCTCAAATGCAAAGATAGATTTTTTCCTACTTTACATGGATGAATAAAGTAGGGTTTATATTAAACCAAGTTTTTAAGTTCTCTAAGGAGGTAAGCCTCCATAGTTAATTACATCTTAGGAAATGAAATTTCCTAAGAATTATTTTGATTAGAGTAGACAATTATCATCTCCAAAGATTTCAAGGTTACACTATCAAAGGATTGGTTGTATTTGAAAAATCAATTGGGAAAGTTCAAGGAGATGACTTATTTTGGAATCAATGAAATAAGTAGGAAATCCTCATGATACTAGGAAGTCTAGTGAGCATTACAATCTATCTATGGTTGGGCTTTATAATTTTGAAGTTGAGGAGATTTATATGTTTTGAGTTGAAATTTAATTAGATTACTAGGCTTATAATCTACCAACACAAGATTGTGAGAATGCCTAAGAGGTGAGGATTTATGCTCATAGCCCAAGGAAATAGCTACCTCGATCCTAAATTTAGCTTTAGTAGAAAAGCATGACCTAAATCTAAGTGACAGTGGACATAAGGGTTTACCTCCACAAGAGAGAATAAATTGTCCAACGCCTTGACTTATAACGCCAGAGTGGTGCCATAACTCCTCCATGAAAAACTAATGTAGTCTGTATTATGAATTGTAAGATAGCTAGGTAGTTATTTAATTAGAAAGAGACTAAAGTCCTAAACACACTCCCTAGAGACTAGAGCATGAGTGGTATATATGACTTAATCTATAGATGCAAAATCCTTCAAATTTTATTTCATTTTAGACAAATTATTTTGATAGAGGTTTAGGATTTCTTATGCCTAAATGCATGATGAAATAGGTTATGGGTCAAATTAGAAGAAGGTGTTCTCCACCATAAGGGATGCCCTCACAGTCAAGCATTCTTTATCAAGGATGATGGAGAACCTTCATGTTCAAGAGAGAAAGAATATGCATGATGTGAAACATACAACCATACAAATAAGGGGTTGCTAAATCTTTTTTAATTATTTTATTTATGTCTTAGGATGAGGCTATGAGTTGTTTAAAATTAAGTTATTAGTGATTAGTTGGGTAGAAAAGTTATTTTTATCCTAAGAGCCTAATTGTATCCAAGCCACACATTAAAGCATCAATCATTTAAGAAACTATAAAAATCATGTCATCCTAATGCACAATGTAAACATAACATCAAAAAATTATATAAACTATCTTAAATGAATAAAGGTCAGGGCCATACAACCCAAGAGAGAAAAGATGGGTAGCCAAAGCTCTACCTTATACAACCGAATATGAAAGAATAATTATAATTGTATTAAATGCTATGGGGGTCTTCTTTCTTCATATCTCCATTTCTGATTTGGTTCCTTCTTTGATCTAGATGGTGCTTGCTCCAAAGGCATCACAAGGAACCCAGGATAAAGCCTTTAGGCCACTACTCATCCTAATCCCCCATAACATTAATCCTAATTCCTATTGCAAAAATTACATTTATGTGGAAAATGTAAATCTAACTACACCTGCAAAATAGAGGTTAGCTAAATATACATATTATCCCAAGTTTGATATAATTTGACTTAGAACCATATAAGTAACTAAGTCCACCTATCCTAACTTGGATTATGCTTAAGGATTTAAACAACATCCAATCTAAAAACATTAAGCATAATCCCCTAAAACATGATTATGCTAAAATTGGCCTATCATCCTAGCATATGCACCCTAACATCCAATCAAAAATAATACAAAATAAAACAAAATGTACATCACATCATCATCCATCCTAACTTAGAGCTAGTGATGACTTAATTCTAATGTGTATTAAGGCTTGTGTGGTAAGTCTTGTTAGGCATTAGTGTTGTATTTTCTAAGTGTAGAAGGATTCAATTTAACATGAAAGGTTGATTTCACTTGAAGTAGTTTAATTGATTTGAGAATTTTAATTTGTTTTCTTTTGTTTCATTTTATTACACTTATAAAAACTAAGTGTTATAAAGAGAGGAAAAGATGAATGCCCTCTTTCATCCCTACCTTAAGTCACTTTTAAAGTATATTAATTTGATTTAGTTCTCTTTAGTGAATGGCTTATTAAATGATTAAAATAATCCTAAGTTTAGGTTCACTTTAAATAATCCTATTCAAAATGAAAGGCATCTTAAGATTAATTTAATTCAATTACTACCACATGACATAAATTAAATCATTCCTTTCCATCACATGTAACATGCATGATTTAATCCTAAGTGTATCTATAAATGCAACATATTTTAGCACACTTAAATGATGTGTGTATGTTTAGAATTTATATTTTATTTGATTGATTATATATATATATATATATATATATATTAATTTAAAATTTATCCAAATTCTTATACAAAAAGGACATATGAATGAAATTAAATAAGCATGTGCCATTGTTAAACCAGGGAAGTGAGGTAATCAAATGACCTGCTTGGAGCTAGCTAAAACCTCATATTCTTGGAATGTCGAGACTATATCCCATTTGCATTCAAATATATGTAAATTCGTATACATGAACATAGGAAGAAAGCTCCAAATCATATGGTTAATTAATTCAACCACTTAGCCAATTATGAATGCATGCAATTTTAATGTAAAATGGGATTTTCATTCACTAATCACATATACATATACATGTACAAAGATATGCAAGCACATGTCATTGTTAAACCAGAAGTGAGGTAATTAGATGACCTCCTTGGGGCTAACTAAAGCCTCATATTCTGGATGTGGCTATATACATTCTTTTCTTGGACACACATGGATGTATACATAAATAAGGGAAAAAACCATTCAAAGATTGCATTTTTTTATCAAATCATTTAAATATATGAATTAAAGCTCTATCAAAATTCTAATGTTGAAATACATAAAAATGAAATCAAATGGGTACGTGCCATTGTTAAAGCAGGAAGTGAGGTAATCAAATGACCTCCTTAGGGCTAGCTAAAGCCTCGTGTTCCCAGGATGTCCATACTATATACCCATTACCATTCAATTTTATATAAATCAACACATGAATAGAGGAAAGAGAACTCAACATTCATACACTTAAGCTATAAGCACATGCATTTCTTATGTATTTATAACTAGCATCATAACACATATTATTATTCATTTATAAGCTTTTAAAAAATACATTTGAATTAATAGTGATAATAGCATATATTAAATCTAATCAACACATGCAAGCTTACATAAAGGAAATCTATTTTATTTTACTTGATTTTGAAAAGATGGATGCATGAATTCAAATGACATACCAAATTTAACATGATTGGAAAGAGGACAATCAAATATAAGCATATGATTCATTCAACCAAACTAGTTCTTAAAGACAATCAAATCAAATAAGATTATTTAAGGAAAACCAAAGCTTCTTTATTAATTTTTGGATTTGATTTGATTTAAATATAATAAGAGAAATCATCACTTGTTGTTTTAAACCCATTCCCACATTAGTGATTTTATTTAATTTAAGGAAATGTAATTAAGTTGATTTTATGGGTTAATTAAGTTGAACCCTTAATTAGATGAATTAATTACCCTTACCTATGTCACCTTAAAGTAATTAACTAAATAATTATGAGCCAACATGATATGCAAGGAAAATAAACTTGCAATGATCCTAGAAATAAAAGGGCCTAATGCTCAATTTAATAATTAGATTAAGGACTTAATTAATTACTCTATGGTTTTCCCACACATGGACTAACCATAATTTCATTAAACCCCTTTAGGTTATTAAACACCCAAAGATCTCCCCATGATTTATTTAATTAAGGTCCATGTGATTATGATTTCAATTTGATTAAGTGATTTAATTAATTAAAATTTAATTAATTTCATTTTAAAAGGGTGAAATGAACTTAGGAAAGGGGTCCCAACCCTATTCCTTAGTTCACTTACTATTGAACAATGATTAATAAACTTAATTAACCAATTACTATTCATGGAATTAATTAACCATTAATTAACTTAAAAGTTAAGGTTTAATTAGTTAATTTTCTTAATTAATTGAGTAATAAATCCCAAGAAAATCATGGGAGGTAGAGGTCATCCCATTAAATTAATCCACAAAATTTGGGATTAATTGCTCAAGTAATTAATAAGTAATTAAGCTAAATAGTTTTATAATTAAACCTTAATTACTCTTAAAATTTAATTAAGATCATTTTTCATTAATTCTCCTCAAATACATTTAAAATGAGTATTTATTTGCATTTTTTTATTTCTTTATGATTTTATGATTTTAGAAGTTTCAAAAAAGGATTAATTAAGCAATAAAGCCTTGACACGTGGCTCACTAATGCGCACACTTTCACATGGCCACGGATTGGCTACTTAAAACTTATCCAACTGCCTATGTGAGACACACTTTTCATCCGCCAATCTAAGATCGATGCTATGATTAATCCCATAGCTTAATAGGATTAAATCAGATCGATCTAGCAGATCTAATCATGACCATCCATATCAATCATGCAGAATGGACAGTGTGTGATCTAACATCACGTGAGTGAGGGAGAATGGAGTCTGTCCCCCATTGCTCACTTGATCCGAGCTTACCCAAGCTCGGATCAACTCCAAAAAATCCCACACCTTCACGACAACAGTCAAAGAGGATCCAATGATGAAGATCACACGAGATGTAAGTTTTCTTCAAAAAGCTCCAACCCATTTTTGCCTAAGGATCAGTTTTGGAAGCATACCTCATCATAGCTCAAGACCGACAGCTCAAACGATTGAGGAAGTTTCATATAGTGGAGATGAAACCTTGTTGAGCAGCAATTGGATCAATTCCTTGATGTTCTCTCAAAAGGCCACAAACTGGTGATTCAGAGCTCAACTTTGATTGACGTCCCACCTCCAGTGCTCCAAAAGCTTGGGAGATGATTTGTTCATGCTCAACGAGGCCAAAGGAAGGTGCATGCAAAGTTAATTTGAGTTTGAGGGAGAAATGGGTAAGTTAGGTTGGAAATGGGAGTGTCAAGATGGATGGATGGAATGGCATTTTTCAATCAAGGAATGAGCTTGGGAGCTTAGGGAATGGTTCTAGCTCATCTGGGTAGCTAGGTATGGTGTGTGTGTTTGAGTGGAAACGAGGGGTTTATACCTCCTTCATCTTGATCGATGGTGGGATCAAGTTTGGCTTCTAGTGGCCATCCGACCATCTCAAGGAGTCGTGGGTGGTAGGGAGGAGGTGAGTCGGCTTGGTTAAAGGTGTGGAGGTGGTGCCAAGAAAGAATCATGGGTTTCCTATGGGTTTCAAATGCTCAAATGGGGAAGGAAAGGTGATTTCACCTCCTATGGGTCATGGCCGACCCAACCACCACTTGGGGTTGGCAAGTGTCCTAGTACCTAGTGGACCATTGGGAGAGTACTAAGTGGCCAAGGAATTGAAATGACCACTTACATGGGTCATTTGTCTAATGTGATGCCCTTGACCCAAGGGTAAATGATCATTTGGCATTGAATTTGATTTGTAGATTTGAAATGAGGGTTAGCCTAAATTTCAAGTCAATTGGAATTTTGGTTAGCTTAATTTGACTCATTTATTTTAAATTGTTAGGTTGGATTGTTGACCAATTGATCAAATTGGGTCAAACCAAGGGGAGTCAAGTTCATATGATCATTTGGGATGTTTTGGATCAATTAGTTTGGTTTTGATTTGATTTTGGCTCATTTGAATTCATTTGGGTAATAAATGAGTTAGGTTGACCAATTTGACCAAATTGGCCAAATTGGCTTGGTGTGTTTGGGTTTAGTTAACCAAAAGATGATTGTGCTTTGGTTTCAAATTAATTTAGGCCAACTTGAACCTTTAGTTCAATTTGGGCTAAGTAGGTTAATTGGGTTTAATTGGGTCCAATCATGGCTTTGTCAAGTTCAACAATCAATTGGAATGAACTTGAGCCATTGGTTGCAATCAATTTGTTTATATTTTGATTTGACCTAATTTGGTCTTTGAGGTCAATCAACTTGGGTTAAGAGGGCCAATTGGGTTTGGTTTGACTCAATTGAAGGTCAAGTCATATTCAAATATTGATTTTGATTTGGTATGAATCAGTTTCAAGGATATCTTAGGTTGCAATTTGGCTAGTTTAGTTCATGGGTTAAGGGTTGACTTGGTCAAATGACCAAGTTGACTTGGTTTGACCTAATTTGTGATAATTAATCAACCTAGGGTGATCAACAATATGGGAGGTTTTGATTGGCTTTTGGTTCAATCCAATTTGGATTAGAACTTGGCTCAATAGGACAAATTGGCCACTTTGGGTCAAGTGGACCAATTGGGTTTAGTTGGTTTGATTTTGAGTTGAGTTTGATTTAGAGTTTATATATGGATTTGGGATTGATATATAAATTCAATTGTAATTGGGTTCAAATGGGTTTTGGTTCATTTGAACATTTCAAGTCAAAAGCTACCTCACTAGTGTGTCACCCCAAAGGATCATTTGTTGGAAGATGAGTCCTGCTTTCTTCCTAACTTGATCATTGCAAACCAATGTAGAAAGTTAAGTTTATGATTTCATGTTGACTTTGCTTAAGAAGATGTGAGTCCACATGCTTTCTTCTTGAACTAGCCATCATGCACTAACTAGGTTGAGTATATTTGGCTCCTTTCCTCTTGACTACGTTTGAGTCGATATAAGTCCCCCAATGGCATTCACTCAGTAGTCACCCTTACGCACTGCTGACAAGAGTTTGACTTGGGTTGATTTTGGTCTTGATGAGTGTATATTTCATTTATATTTATGAATGATTGAAGGTATGATTGATTCATGAGAAAATCAATTGAATTTGTTTTAGAATGAAGGAATTTGGCTAAGTCCATTGGGTCATGTGACTTAGTTTGATTTTGATTTGGTTTGATTTAGTTTTGATGCTTTAAATGTAAATTTTATTTAAATTTATGAAGATGATTGAAAATATGATTGATTTGTGAGAAAATCAATTGTGTTTGACTTAATTTGATTTAGATTTGACTAAGTCCATGGATAGGTCATATGGCTTGTGAAGGGTTTTTATTTAATTTAATTTTATTTAGTTTGACTTAGTTTTGATTCTTTGAATGTAGATTTGATTTATATTTAGATGATTGAAGATATAAATTGATTATGAGAAAATCAAAATTGATTTTGGATTAATTTGGATTACAAGTCCATGGATATCATGGGCTTCAATCATTTGGTTTTGGAATTTGGGTTTGGATTTGGATTTGAATTTAATGTTGAATTAAACTTGAGGTTTGTCTGAGAAGTTGAACACATAGATTGGATTTGAGGTAGTGGATTATCCTAATCCTAAGGCATAACCTAATCCAATGGTTAACCCTTCTAAGTCTTAGGCTTAGGTTAAGCCTAATTAGAAGTGTCTTAAGACTTGGAAGACTCCTAAGTCTAAGATGGGAAGATTGAATCCAAGACTCCAAAAGTGAGGTCACCCAGCTCCATAGTGTTGCCCTTGGAGATAGATGATTGGAAGACCAAGCCAAGTTTCACATTATAGACTCGTGATATATCTTTCAATGCTTTTGGGAGACCATGGATACATGAGAACAATATAGTTCCATCCTCTACATTTGTGTATGAAGTTCATGAGAGGTGTAGGATCATCTACTAATGTAAAGGAGATCTCAAGCCATTTACAGCTCATGATCGCATATAAGGATGCGGCTTACTACCTCCCTCAAAATCAATAAGTCTATTCTCCCAAACTTGGCCAAAGTTTAAAAATAAAAGAAAAATAAAAATAAAAAGGAAAAGAAAGAGAAAAAGAAAAAGAAAAGAAAATGAAAATAAAAATAAAAGGGAGCAAAAATTGACTTGGAGGAGGGAGTGGAGCTGATTAGATTCCACCCATAGTTTTCCATTTAAATACATATGGATGACCTGACCCACCAAAGTGTAAGAAGAGGAAAGTTCGTGAGGAAGTCCTGTGGGTGGAAAACCTCCTTATTGGCCACCCAATAAAAGATATGTCCCAACTACGAGTACACCGCTATCCATATAGACTTAGAATCTAGTTCATAGGATGAGTCTTATATGGTTAGCACACCGCCAGCTCTCAGAGATTCCCTTGAGGTGACACTTGAGCTAGATAGTGATGAAGATCGAGCTCCAAAGCAAAGAAGTGTATTCATATATTCAAATAGTTAGGCATTAGTTGGGAACCTTAGTTCTAACCCCACTTTCCTTTCAAAAAGCTAAGGGTTTGGTAGTTAAGGAAGCCCCTAAGTTATCCACAGGTGTGAAGACTCAGAGGTTCTATCTGGGAGCATCATCCTCAAGTCAAGAAGTTGATGTAGAACTTGAGAATAATTCATATAAAGATTTAATAGAATTACTTTTTGATTGGTACTTATCTTTTGTTCATAATTTAGCAAAGAAAGGGTTAATCACACATACTTGGTCAAAGCATAGGTTGTACTACTTTAGAAGAATATGGAAGAAAAAATGCAAAAGCTCTCAGTCAAGATTTGGAGTAGGATTTAGTATAATGGGTCTAGTCGATGATGACGATTACTGCTTAGTCATTACTAATCATTTGGAAATTGATAATTTATTTTCAAATCACATTAACACAATATTAGGACCCATGCTTAGAAACTTCAGATGATCTAGATGATTTTGAAGTCAAAGATGCACTGTCATAGTTCGAAGAAGAGATCAAGTCAACCATCAACCAGCTCAAGGAAATCAACTTAGGAACTAAAGAAGATCCACGCCCGACATACATCAGTTCTTTATTGAATGAAATTAAAACCAATGACTTTGTTAGGCTATTGAATGAGTTTAAGGATTGCTTTGCATGTAGTTATGAAGAGATGCCTGGATTAGTTCTTAACATAGTGGTCCATAAATTAGCAATAGAGCCTGCTGCAAACTCTATCAAGCAAGCTCTTTACACATGCAATTAGACATAAGAAATAGGTCATTTATGAAGTCAAGAAACCGATCGATATGCTTCATCCGGGAAGAAAATACCCCCTGGTTAGCTGGTCATCCAAGAAAAAGAATGGCCAAATTCACATATGCATCAATTTTAGGGATTTAAATAAGGCATGCCCAAAAGATGTATTTCCACTACCAATCCCAGAGTTGATGGCGAACATTTCCTCATCTCATGCAGTCTTGTCTTTCATGGATGGCTCATCTGAATATAATCAAATAAAGATAGCCCCTGAAGATGAAAGAAATAGTGCTTTTAAAATCCTGATCAGAATCTATTACTATAAGGTCATCCCTTTCAGCCTTAAAAATGATAGTGCTACATATCAATGGTCTATGACTCGAATATTCAATAACTCATTCATCATCAAGTTGAGTGTTGTGTCGATGATCTTATGGTCAAAAGTAGAGAAAAGGAAGACCATCTCTTTGAATTAAGAGTAGTTTTAAAACAATTAAGATAATTCAACCTCAAAATGAACCCCCTGAAGTATGCATTCGGAGTAGCTGAGAAATTCGGGTTTGTTGTTCAACACCAGAATCGAAATTGATACAGAGAAGATCAAGGCGATATTAAAAATGCCACCCAATAAAAGTTTAACTCAACTCAAATCAATCCAAGGCGGTTGGCATCTCTGAGATGAATCATATCCAACTTATCGGGAAGATGCCAGCCATTCTTAGCACTTGTCAAAAAGGACTCCAAGTTCAATTGGGATGACAAGTGTGAGCATGCCTTAGAAGAAATCAAGCATTACGGTGACACTGCTCTAGTAAACCTCTCGCCATACTTTAACTGCATTTGATGACTTGCTTTGGCCCAAGCTAATGATGAAGGAAAGGAAAACACACTCTACTACCTCAGCCATCATCTAATCCCTATTGAGGCTAATTATCCACCCATTGAGAAGCATTTCTTAGCTTGAATCCTTCCATCCTAAAAGCTACAATACATGCTTCCTCATAAGGTGAACTTAATCTCTAAGATCAATCCACTACAATATCAAATGACATGGTTGATGCTATCTAGACGGTTGGAAAAATGATCCCTGATCCTCTCCCAATTTGACATTACCTTCATACCCCTCTGTGGAGTGAAAGGATAAGAAATAGTGCATTTTTAGAAAAGATACCCACTTCTCTTGACTCTCCACTTAGTGATGATCTCCCAATGAATAAATCATGAACTTAGGGATATTAGCATTCACCGGAGATGTACTTTGATGGCATTTCCTCTCAAAGAGAATAAGAACCAATCTACTATCCAAAAAAAAGGTGGGTAAGAATAGTTCTCTTAACTCGACGTGATGTGATGAGATTCTCATATCATTCTAATTACACCAATAATGAAGTCAATATGAGGCTCGACAGAGTTAGTCATTACTCTAAGCATCTAGAACATCAATATCTTCAGGGATTTTGAACTAGTTATCAACCAAATCGCTAGGTCCTATAAGGTTATAAAGCCCAAGCTCCATCACCACAAAGTACACCATTTACTTGTTCTGCCTAATCCCAGGTTACCATTTATAAGATTCCTCGAGGATGTTGTAGTGTATGCTTTAGCCAAGCTTGCCATGGAGTTGGCCTATCTAGAGGATGATTCCATATTAATAAAAGTCCAAAATAGACAAGTCTTATCCCTTAATGATATTGAACTCATCTAAAAGTAATTTCTTGAAGGGGAGGTTGCCATTTTCAAGAAGAACAAGGAGTTATATTGGAGGCAACCATTCATGGATTACACAAATAAAGGAAAACTACCTCAAAAGAAGTCCCAAGCCCATCAGATGAAATAGAAAGCACTTTCCTATGCTCTTGCAGATGGTTTCTTGTACTGATGGTCTTTCGATCATATGTGGTTACATTATTTAGACAAACATGAAGCCCTTAAGATCGTGATCGAGGTACACTCAGGATTATGTGGAGCCAACCAATCTTGTCCGATGAAAGCTAAAATCAAGAGACTAGGATACTATTGGTTGTCGATGATCAAATATTGCATGGATATAGCTAGGAGATGCCATCAATGTAAAATACATCATGTGGTCCTACACCAACCACTCAACATTCTACATCTTACATTAGCCTCATGGCTATTTGAGTGTTGGGATACCGACATAGTGGGTCCAGTTGATCCTTATTCATCCAAGGGTCATCAATTCATCTTAGTTGCTACTGACTACTTTTACAAATGGGCGAAAGCAATTCCACTAAGAGAGGTCATAGCTCAGCATGTGCTCCAATTGTTTAGAAACTTTATCATATATAAGTTTGGAGTGCCTCAATGAATTATATATGATAATGGTACTACATTAAAGAGCATCGAGATCAACAACTTTTCCTAGAAACACAACACTGATTGGGGATATTCTACCATCAACTACTCGAGGCCAAATGGCTTAGCAGAAGCCTTCAACAAAAATCTCATCCAAATACTGAAGAAGACACTCAACAACAAGCAACAAGGCATGAAAGTTGAAGCCTTACGCTTATCGCACCACATATAAAACTCCAACTCCTACCTTTTCTATAGTGTATGGGTCTGAAGCTGTTCTACCATTAGAAGTTTAACTCCCATCACTAAGGATAGTTGTAGGTAGCAAGATCACAATAGAGCAGAACGCCAAGTTGCAGATAGAAGAGCTCGAAGGTTTGAAGAAGAGACATCTATTAGCATGCCAAAACCTCGAGTTGTACAAAGCTAAAATGATTCAAGCTCGCAACAAGTTGGTCCTTCCTAGAGCTTTTCAAGTAGGAGATCTTATTTTAGTTTTAAGGAGATCGATTGTTGCCCGTTAGATGGGAGCCAAGTTTGAACCCACTTGGGAAGGCATTTTTGCCATAGAGAATGCCTACCAAGGAGGATCTTATCGCCTTTTAATCATAAGGAGAGCCTAATACTTCCAATCAACAAGCTCTACTTAAAGAAATATTATAAATCATGTTTGAAAATAATTATCATTAATGAAAATTCCATTTTGAATTCAATCTCTTCCATGTTGAAAGTATTTATGTTTATGAATCTACCATGATGTGTTTAGGGTAGGTGTAAGGAACCTGAGTGGCATCATATCCTTCTTTGAAAAATAAAAACACAAACTACACACAAATATATAAAATAATACATATCTTTATCTCGCCACTCTCGAAGTTGAGATAACGTTTCCACAGCACACTCAGCGAGGTATTTTCTTCGGTGATGTCTTTACCACTGCTAGTGTGGCATCTCAATGGTCTTCTTGCTTTAGAGGATGTAAGTCTGCTATGCTTTCCTCCCTTACTTTGCCACTACACACTGACGAGCACCTTATTAGTTTGGTAGGTCTTATTGTGTGGCTAGTAAGCTACCTCATGTTGCCTTCATTTAAGAGGATGTGAGTCTGCTACATTTTCTTCTTGGATTATCCTTCGTGCACTGACTGGGTTAGTCTCCTAGCGGCTACTTCCTTCATGAATACTTCAAGCCTGGGTCCAGTCCTTCCTCGGGGCTCCCTTCTTAGTAGTCTCTCTAAGTCAGATAGCATATGTCCTGCAGATGATAGACTATCCCTGAGATTAGTTATACTTGGAAAGTTGTAAGCCTGCATGCTTTCTTTCCAGATTGATCGTTGCACACCGACGGGCACCTTAGGTTGGTTGGTTCTCACTATGTTGATGGATACACCACTCATGTTGACAGATATAGCTTAGGTTGGTTAGTTCTCGCACCTTAGGATACACCACTCATGATAAGTGTACTACACTTTTTCCATGAGTTGGCCACCGTACACCTATAAGCTTTCTTTTCCAGAGCATAGGATAGCGCCCCTAGTAGCACCTCTCCTGTGGGCACTATATTTGGATCACATCCTTTACAACCCCATATAGACACTACCTGGATTACTATCAGATTAGACAATTCCCTTTTCCAAGTAACCACCCATTGGAGAATCTCGCCTATGGATATATGTAGATTCTCCTTGGTCCAATAAATCGAGATAGGTCAAGACGACATAGCCCTTCTGGTGTGGTCCTCGACAACAGGTCCACACAAACATATAAACAAAATATATATTCACTTGTGGATTGAGGACACACTTAGGTCGTGTGTCAAGAAAACTCTCGATAGAATTGTCACTATTTGAGTTGATATAAGTCCCCACGATATTCACTCAAGAGTCGCCTAAGTCAAGTTTGATTTATTGTGCTACCAAGTCACCCCAGCTTGTTCCGCTTAGAAGATGTAGGTCTGCTATACCTTCTTCCTAGCATAGCTGTTGCACACCAAAAGGTAACCCCTTAGGTTGGATAGCTCTACCCCATGACCAATAAATCTGAGATCTATCCCTTTGGATTTGTAGATCTCAGATAGGACAAGTCTGATATAGCCCATTCTTAGTGGGTCTATTGCATACCAACATGGTCCATAAATTAAATCTATCAAATTTTATCAAGCTCACATCCCCAGCAGATATGCCCTCACTTTGATATCAAATTAATCCAAACAACCCATATAAAATCACATGAAATTAAGATAAAATTAATCTTAACTACTTTTGAGTTGACATAAGTACATAGCGGGATTCACTCAGTAGTCTCCCTAGATCAGGTTTGATTTATTATGCATCAAATAAGTCACCCTAGTCATTGTTCCTTCCTTTGGAAGTTGTAATTCTGTTGTACTTTCATAGTGCATTGCAAAAAAGGCAACCCCTTTGGTTGGCTAGCACTACCCCACAGTCGATAGACTATTCCTATGGATTTGTAAACTTGAGGTAGGTCAAGGCTGATATATCCCCTTCCTAGTGGGTCCATCGCACACAAATAGGGTCCATACATTAACTCAGAATAATTTAAATCTAATATAATTTTCCTAGTGGAGTTAAATCACACCCTTCTCTATAGTGGTGCCCCAAATCATATATAAACATGTCAAGCAAATAAATCAAATTCAAAACCAACCTCCCTAGTGGTGCCAAATTAAACCAACTCCCATAGTAGAGTCTAAATCAAAGAAATCCAACCAAACTCTTATTCCCAGTAGATACATCCCAAAATAAATCTATAAAATCAAACTCAAATCTTAATCCCCAATAGATAGCCTAAACCTGTATCCCTAATGGAAGGTTCATATACCCAATCCATAGCAGAGTCAAGCCCATATCTCTTGCAGATATGCCTCCACATCAATTAAAACAAAATTAATTAAAGTCTATTCGATCTTAATCTCTAGTGGATTATAGACTCTTATCTGCAGCATATCTTTTTTCCACAAATCATATAATCAAAGCAAATTCAAACCTTATCCCTAGCAAAAAAATTTTTCTATGCCCTCGACATAAACTCCTCAAATGTCATGTCCAATGCATGTGTGATCACCTAGCAGATCTCCCTCCATGTCCTTGAAATGGAATTCTCAATAAATCATATTTCTTCTCTTATGCACACCTTTAGTACTTCAACCAAAAGCCTAATAATGTATTTGTTCAACCTTCAAATTAACATTTTTGTGAGTTTTGACCCAATGTATTATAACAAAAGTAAAATATACTAAAATGTAAAATAACATTTTGGTCCACACCACCACATTCATATATATGTGAAGTTATATTGTTATGTACATTATATTTTAATAGGCTTTTATAAAATATATTATCTTACATTACAACTTAAAATGAATCACTTTAAGCAAAAAAATTATAAAATTTGGTTGAAAAATGAAAATTTATTTTGGATGAAAAATTCCATTCTTTTAATTAAATGACACACCATATCACACCCCCAATGATGTTCCCTAAAGCTTACCTTAAATTTGGCCAAATCCCATTATCTTGGCCTATAAATCAATATTTTTATGAATTATACAGTACAAACTCTACTACATCATACTATAATAGATTAAAATATGCTAAATAACTAGTAGTAATACACAATAGTTTGTTGTAATGCATGATGCTACACTATGTTATGGCATCCTATATTATAATACACTATAACATATTATATTATATTATATTGCATATCACATCATAAGGGATTGCTTAAGATAAAAATCATAAAATTAATCTAAATAGTAAAAAACATATATATTAATCATACACTTATTTTAAATTGAAATAATACATTATGATGCCATGCTCTACCTATTATGAATTTGCCCAAATTCCACCATTTTAAAGTCTAAATCAACATTTTTTTATAAATAATGCTAGTGTAGTTCGACTACATGATTGTAAAATACTAAAAGAATTTAAAATGTAGACCAATATATTATGATATATGATGCTATACTACACTACAATATATAATATTTATTTTGAACATAAAATCTTGCTTTTTAGACTACAAGTGGTGTAACACACCTTTGGCACTACAACCTAATTCCCACTTTGAATTTAACAAATTTCATCATCTAATTTATTAAATCAATATTTTTATGATTTATATTAATATAAACTATAAGGCACAATACCATAATATACTGAAACATTTCAAAACAACTTATAACATCCAAAAACACATCACTACATGCTCAAATATATGATGCTACATTATATTATAATATATGATTATATAATATGATTTAGGGTTAGGGTTTAGAGTTTCAAATCTCCAATATTCAAGGGAAAGACTCTTGAAGACATTTTCTTTAGCTACCATAACTATGTTAGGATTAGGTCATTCTTTAGATCTACTCTTAATGACCTCTTTATTCAAGGTTTAGGGTTTAGCGTTTATTAAGGGTGTTTAGAGTTTAGGGTTAGTTTAGAGTTTAAGGTTTAGGGTTTAAGGTTTAGGGTTTAGGGTTTAGGGTTTAAGGTTGTAGGTTTTAAAGTTTAGGGTTTAGGGTTTTGGGGTTTAGGGTTTAGGGTATAGGGTGTAGGGTTTAAGATTTTATGGCTTAAGGTTTAGGGTTTAGGGTTTACGATTTATGAATTAGGGTTTAGGGTTTAGGGTTTAGGGTTTAGTGTTTAGGGTCTATAGTTTTTAGGGTTTAGGGTTTATAGTTTAGGGTTTAGGGTTTAGGTTTTAGGTTTAGGGTTTAAGTAGTTTAGGGTTTAGGGTTTATGGTTTTTTTTAACAGAGAACAAATTTAGATTCAACATTTCTTCTTTTTTCTTTCATTAACCAAGTAGCATCTCAAGTTTTCTAAGACACAAGTGATGACATAGATCAAAAATGAGCACCCATAGAGCAAATAAAAAACCCTAGAAAAGTAGAGCCATCTCTACTATAAAGGAACTGTTCTATTAGTAGTAGATCGGATCGATCATTCTTTAGTTTCTCTAGTTCCCATCAAAACCACCCCCATCTCTTGAGTAGTGGGATATGCCATCATATCCTCGATTTCTCCCTCCACCAACACCACAGCTGTAACCTACATCGCTCCTCCTGCCTCCACAACCACCACTGCTTTGACCACCACCTTCATATCCACTAGCACCTCTAGATCCCCCACCACCACTGTGAGAATCATCGCCTCCACCTTTGCCTACACTGCTAGATCTAGATTGAGCTTAGTTGATGGCGATGTTCCTGCCATCAGGGTTCTGCCTATTCTTAGGGTTTAGGGATAGTTTATGGTTTAAGTTTAGGGTTATTTTAGGGTTTAGGGTTCAAGGTTATAGGTTTTATGGTTTAGGGTTTATGGTTTAGAGTTTTAGGGTTTAGGGTTTAGGGTTTAGGGTATTGGTTTTAGTTTTTCAGGATTTAGGGTTTAAGGATTAGGGTTTAGGGTTTAGAGTTTAGGGTTTTAAGGTTTAGGGTTTTGGGATTTGGGTTGTAGATTTAGGGTTTAAGATTTATTTTAGGGTGTATGGTTTAGGATTTTGGGTTTAGGGTTTTTTTTTTAAAAACAAAATTATGTAAACCGATAGGTTTAGGTTTATTCACTTTATTTTTTATTTATTTGAGTTTATTTTATTTCTTATTTTTATTTATTTTAGTTTATTTATGTTAGGTTCATTTATTTTAGTTTAGATTTTTTATTTTAGTTTATTTTTTTAGGTTTAGGTTTATTTTTTAGTTGAGTTTTATTTTTATTTTTTATTTTAGGTTTAGGTTTTATTTTTATTTTAAGTAGGTTTTTTTAGGTTTAGGTTTAGGTTATTATTTTATGTTTATTTTTAGGTTTTATTTTTGGTTTATTTTTTTATTTTATTTATTTATTTTATTTTAGTTTAGGTATGTTTAAGTTTTCTTAGTTTATTTTATTTTAGTTTAGGTTTATTTTATTTTATTTATTTTATTATTTATTTTAGGTTTAAGCATTTTAGTTTTTTAGAATTATGTTTTATTTTTATTTATTTTTAGGTTTTATTTTAGCTTTATTTTTAGGTTTAAGTTTTATTTAGTTTTATTTTATTTTATTTTAGGTTTATTTTATTTTTTTTTAATTTGGTTTAAGATTTTATTTTTTTTTATTTTTATTTTATTTTATTTTTTTTAGGTTTTTAGGTTTTAGTTTAGTTTTTTTTTTTATTTTTATAATTTTAGGTTTAATTTTATTTTTATTTTACATTTTAGATTTTATTTTATTTTAGGTTTAGGTTTTAGGATTTTATTTTAGGTTAATTTTTAGGTTTTATCTTTTAGTTTAGGTTTAGGTTTAGGATTTATTTATTTTAGTTTAGTTTATTTTTATTTAGGTTTATGTTTATTTTATTTTTTTATATGAGGGTTAAGTTATTTTTTTTTTAGTTTAGTTTTAGGTTTTTAATTTATTTTAGGTTTATTTTTTAGGTTTTTTATTTTGTTTAGTTTTTCTTTATTTTAGGTTTTTTTATTATGTTTGGGTTTATTTTAATTAGGTTTTCATTTTTATGTTTATTTTATTTTTTTTAGTTTAGGTTTTATTTATTTTATTTTAATTTAGATTTTATTTTATTTTATTTTTAGGTTTAGGTTTAAGTTTAGATTTTAGTTTTAGGTTTTTTATTTTATTATTATATTTAGTTTTAAGTTTTATTTATTTATTTTATTTCAAAGTTTTATTTAGTTTTAAATATTTATGTTTTTTTTAGGTTTTGGGTTTGGTTTGGGATTGAGGGTTTAGGTTGGGTTTTATGGTTTAGGATTTAAGGTTTTGTGTTTGGGTTTAGTATGGCTCAGTATAAGGTTTTAATGTTTAGGTTTGGGTCATTAGTAAGGGTTTAGGGTAATTTAGTAGGGTCAGTTTTTAATTTTATTTAGTTAGGTCAGGTTTGGGTTTTGATGGCTAGTGAGTTTTGGAAGGTGGGTCAGGGTAAGAGGTTTTAGGTTTGGGTTTAGGTTTAGTGTAAGATCAGGTAGGGTGCAAGTTTAGTGTGGGGTTTAGATTTAGGATTTAGGATTTAGGTCTATTATTTAAACAAAGTAGCAGAGTCATATAAGGGCATAGTTTAGGGTTAGAGTTTTATTCTTTTATTTAGGGTTTAAGTTTAGGGTTTAGGTTGATTTTAGGGTGTAGGCAGATTTAGGTTTGGGGTTTAGGGTTTTTAGGTTTATAAGGCTTTTAAAAAAAAAAAATAAGTTTAAGTTTAGAATATTTAGTTTATTTTTTATTTATTTTAGTTTACTTTATTTTTTATTTTTATGTAGGTATATTTTATATTTTTATATAGATTAGTTTATTTATTTTATGTTTATTTATTTTAGTTAAGATTTTTCAAGTTTATTTTTAGGTTTAGTTTAGTTTAGGTTTTTTTAATTGAGTTTTATTTTATTTTATTTTTAGGGTTTAGGTTTTATTTTTATTTTTAGGTCTAGGATTAGGGTTTTATTTTATTTTTTTATTAGGTTTTAGGTTTTATTTTAGGTTTATTTTATGTTTTAATTTTAGTTTAGGTTTATTATTTTATTTTATTTAATTTAATTTAGGTTTAGGTTAGGTTTAGCTTATTTTAGGTTATTTTAGTTTTTTTTTTAGTTTAGTTCATTTTAGTTTAGGTTTAGGTTTATTTTATTTTATTTATTTTTATTTTATGTTAACATTTTTTTAGTTTATTTTTAGGTTTTATTTTTATTTATTTTTAAGTTAATTTTTAAGTTTATTTTTATTTATTTAGTTTTATTTATTTTATTTTTATTTAGTTTTAATTTTATTTAGGTTTATTATTCTTAGGTTTAGGTTTAGTTTAGTTTTAGTTTTATTTTATTATTTTATTTTATTTAGGTTTTGGTTTTATTTATTTATTTTATTTTTAGGTTTAATTTAGTTTAGGTTTAGGTTTTTAGGTTTTAGGGTTTAGGGTTTACGGTTTAGGGTTTAGGGTTTAGGGTTTTAGGTTTTTGGGTTTTAGGGTTTAAGGTTTAGGGTTAGGGTTTTGGGTTTGGGGTTTTGGGTTTAGGGTTTTTTTAACTAAAAGGATTTAGGGTTTTATTAGGTTAGTTAGCTTTAGTTTAGTTATTATTTTTATTATACAGAACAAATTGATTCAATATTTCTTCTTTTGATTTCATCAACCACACCAAGTTTTCTAAGACATAAGTGATGACATAGAAAAATGCACCCATAGAGCAAATTAGAAACCTTAGATAAGTAGGACTACTATAAAGACACTATTTCGTTTAGATGGACGTCTTCGTTTCTCTAGTTCACATCAGAACTACCCCCCGCCTCTCAAGTTGTGGGATCCTCCATCATATTCCCGATCTCTCCCTCTCCCACCACCACGTCTGTAACCTTTATCGCTCCGCCTAACTCCATAACCACCACTGCTCCAACCACAACCTCCAAATCCAAGACTCTCCAGATACCCCACCACCACTATGATAAATGTCGCCCATCTCTTCCTCCAAATCTATATTGAGTTTGGTTGATGGTGATGTTTGCCATGGGGGTGGTTTAGGTTTTGGGTTTAGGGGTTTAGGGTTTAGGTTTAGGGTTTAGGCTGGGGTTTAGGGTTTAGGTGGTTTAGGTTGGGTTTTAGGGTTTAATAGGGTTTAGTAGGTTAGGTTTACTTATTGGGTTTAAATTTATTTATTTATTTTTTAAATTATTTTATTTTAAGTTTATTTACTTTAGTTTGTTTTATTTTAGTTTTATTTAGGTTTAGGTTTATTTTTTAGTTGAGTTTTATTTTTATTTTATTTTTAGGTTTAAGTTTTATTTTTAGGTTTTAGTTTAGGTTTTATTTCTTTATGTTTAGGTTTAGGTATTTATTTTAGGTTTATTTTAGGTTTTATTTTTAGTTTAGGTTTAGGTTTATTTTAGTTTAGTTTACTTTATTTAGTTTAGGTTTATGTTTAGTTTAGTTTATTTTAGGTTTAGGTTTAAGTTTTATTTATTTTAGTTTTATATTTTGGATTATTTTATTTTATTTTATTTTTTTATTTAGGTTTTTTTTAGTTTAGGGTTTAGGTTTTATTTTCATCTTTTAGGTTTTTTAAAGTTTATTTTTTAGGATTAGGTTTTATTTAGTTTTATTTTAGTTTATTTTATGTTTTATTTAATTTTTATTTTATGTTTATTTTTATTTATTTTTTTTTTTGTTTAGTTTAGTTTTTTTTTTTATTTTATTTAGCTTTATTTATTTATTTTATTTTAAGTTTAAGTTTAGTTTTAATCTTTATTTTATTTTATTTAATTAATTATTTATTTTAGGTTTAGGGTTTATGGTTTTAAGATTTTGCTTTAGGTTTATTAATGTTGGGTTTAGGGTTAGGTTTGTTTTAGGTTTGGGGTTTAGGTTGGGTTTATTAGGTTTAGGGGTTTAGGTTTTTATGGTTTAGGGTTTAGGTTTAGGGTTTTAGGGTTTGTGGTTTTAGGTCAGGTTTAGTTGGGTTAGGGTTTGGGGTTTAGGTTTGTGGTTTAGGTCTTAGTTTAGGGTTTAGGATTTAGGGTTTAGGGTTTAGGGTTTAGGGTTTTATTTAAATTAAGTAAACTAGTATGTTTAGATTTATTTAATTTATTTTTTATTTATTTCAGTTTATTTTATTTTTAATTTTTATTTAGGTTTATTTTTATTTTTATCTAGTTTAGTTTATTTATTTTTGGTTTATTTATTTTAGTTTAAGTTTTTTATTTTATTTTATTTTTTTAGGTTTAGTTTAGTTTACATTTTAGTTTAGTTTTATTTTTATTAGATTTTTATGTTTAAGTTTTATTTTTTTATTTTAGTTTAAGTTTAGGTTTTATTTTAATTTTAGGTTTATTTTAGTCTTATTTTGTAGTTTAAATTAGGTTTATATTTAGTTTATTTTACTTTATTTTATTTAGGTTTAGGTTTATTTATTTTAGTTTTTATTTATTTAAGTTTAGTTTATTTAGTTTAGGGTTAATTTTATTTTATTTATTTTATTTTAATTTTAGGTTTAGTTTTTATTTTAGTTTAGGGTTTATGTTTTATATTTTATTTATTTTTAATTTTTATTTCTAGGTTTAGGTTTTTATTTAGTTTTTATTTTATTTTATTTTAGGTTAATTTTATTTTTATTTTTTATTTAGTTTAGGTTTAGATTTTTTTATGGGTTTGGGTTTAGGGTTAATGAGGGTTTAGGTTTAGGGTTTAGCATTTGGGGTTTAGTGGTTTAGGGTTTAGTGGTTTAGTAGGTTTTTTTTATGGTTTAGGGTTTAGGGTTTAGGGTTTTTAGGGTTTACGGTTTAGATTTTAGGTTTAGGGTTTATGTTTTAGTTTTAGGTTTAGGGTTTTAATTTTTTTTAACAAAAAATAAATTCATATTCAACATTTCATTTTTTTGATTTCATCAACCAAGTAACACACCAAGTTTTCTAAGACATAAGCGAAGATGTAGATAGAAAATGAGCACGCATAGAGTAAATCAAAAATCCTAGATAACTAGAACCATCTCTATTATAAAGGCATAATTCCATAAGCAGCAGATCAGATCGGTCATTCTTTTGTTTATCCAGTTCCAATCATAACCACCTCGGCCTATCGAGTAGCGGTATCCACCATCATATCCCTAATCTCTCTCTCCACTGCCACCACGGTTGTAACCTCCATCGCTCCTCCTGCCTCCATAACCACCACTACTGTAAAAACCACCTCCATATCCACCAACACCTCTAGATTCTTGACCCCCACTACGATAACCACCGCCTCAACCTTCACCTCCATCGCCAAATCTTAACCGAGCCTGGTTGACGGTGATGTTCCTACCATTAAGGTTCTGCCCATTCTTAGGGTTTAGGTTTATTAGGTTTTAGGGTTTAGGTTTATTTTTTTATTTATTTAGTTACTTTAATTTTAGGTTTGGGGGTTTGGGGTTTAGCATTTTAGGATAGGGTTTAGGGTTTATGGTTTAGGGTTTGAGGATTTATGATTATAGGGTTTAAGGTTTAGGATTTAAGGTTTTTTAGGATTTAGGGTTTAGGGTTGTAGGTTTATTGTTAAGGGTTTAGGGTTTAAGATTTATGGTTTATGATTTTTTTTTTCTTTCAGTTAAGCAAACTGGTAGGTTTATGCTAATTTAGTTTAGTTCTTCTTTACTTGAGTTTATTTTATTTTTTATTTTTATTTAGTTTAGTTTATTTATTTTAGGTTTATTTATTTTAGTTTAGGTTTTTTATTTTAGTTTATTTTTTAGGTTTAGGGTTATTTTTTAGTTGAGTTTTATTTTTATTTTATTTTTAAGGATTAGGATTTATTTTTAATTTTTAAATTTAGGTTTAGGTTTTTATTTTATTTTTTTAAGTTTAGGTTTTAGGTTTTTATTTTAGATTTATTTTTATGTTTTATTTTTTAGTTTAGGTTTAGGTTTATTTTTAAGTTATTTTATTTTATTTAGTTTAAGTTTAGGTTTAGGTTTAGTTTATTTTAAGTTTAGCTTTAGGTTTTATTTGTCTTAGTTTAGTTTAATTTAGTTTAGGTTTAGGTTTATTTTATTTTTAATTTAGGTTTAGGTTTTTTTTAGTTTAGGGTTTAAGTTT
The DNA here is from genome assembly GCA_021442155.1 of Cymbidium sinense. Classification (NCBI taxonomy): domain Eukaryota; kingdom Viridiplantae; phylum Streptophyta; class Magnoliopsida; order Asparagales; family Orchidaceae; genus Cymbidium; species Cymbidium sinense. The sequence goes on along the minus strand of CM038228.1, from coordinate 56,831,299 downwards.
TATTTTTTATTTATTTATAGGTTTTATTTTTAGGTTTATTTTTCATATTTAGGTTTTTATTTTATTTTTAAAGTTTATTTTATTTTTACTTTTTGTTTAGTTTTTATTTTATTTAGGTTTTTTATGCTTAAGTTTATTTTTGGTTTTGTTTAGGTTTTCATTAATTTTATTTTAGCTTTTTTTACTACTTTAATTTGTTTTATTTTTAGGTTTAGGTTTATGTTTTTATTTTATTTTATTTTATTTTATTTAGGCTTAAGTTTTTCTATATACTTTATTTTTATGTTTTATTTATCTTAGGTTTAGGTTTTTAAAACTTTAGGGTTTAGGGTTTATGATTTAGGGTTTAGGGTTTTAGGGTTTAGGGTTTTAGGGTTATGGTATAGGGTTTAGGGTTTAGGGTTTAGTGTTTAGGCTTTAGGGTTTAGGGTTCTTAGGATTTAAGATTTACGGTTTAGGGTTTAGGGCTTTGGGTTTAGGGTTAGCTTAGGGTTTAGGGGTTCTTTTTTTTCTTTTAAATTAAGTAAACCAATAGGTTTAGATTTATTTAGTTAATTTTTATTTATTTTAATTTAGTTTATTTTTTATTTATATTAATGTTTATTTTTTTATTTAGTTTAGTTTATTTTTAGGTTTATTTATTTTAGTGTAGATTTTTATTTTAGTTTATTTTTTAGGTTTAGGTTTATTTTTAGTTGACTATTAATTTTATTTTATTATTAAGGTTTAGGTTTTATTTTTATTTTTTAAGTTTAGGTTTAGGTTTCTATTTTATTTTTTTAGGTTTAGGTTTTTTTTTAAAGTTTATTTTAAAATTTATTATTGATGAGCTTAGGTTTTTTAGTTTATTTTATTTTAGATAGTTTAGGTTTAGGTTTAGGTTTTGTTTACTTAAGGTTTAGGTTTATTTTATTTTTATTTTAGGTTTATGCTTTTTTTTTATTTAAGATTTAAGTTTTATATTTTATTTATTTTTAGGTTTACTTTTTAGGTTTAGGTTTTATTTAGTTTTATTTAATTTATTTTAAGTTTATTTTATTTTTATTTTACATTTAGTTTTATTATATTTAGGTTTTTTTATCTAGGTTTATTTTATTTTTTAGTATTTTAGGTTTTATTTATTTTATTTTAGTTTATTTTATTGGTTTAATTTATTTTATTTTTAGGATTAGGAGGTTTAGGTTTAGGTTTTATTTTATTTAATTTAGGCTTAGGTTTTTATATTATATATATATATATATATATATATATATATATATATATATATATATATATATATATATATATATATATATGTTTTATTTAGCTTAGGTTTAGGTTTTTAGGGTTTAGGGCTTAGGATTTTAGGGTTCAGGGTTTAGGGTTTAGGGTTTAGGGTTTAGGGTTTTTAGGGTTTAGGGTTTAGTGTTTAGGGATTAGGGTTTTGGGGTTTTTTTCATTGAAATTAAGTAAATCGGTAGGTTTAGGTTTATTTAGGGTTTAGTGTTAATTTGTTTAATTTGTTTTTATTTATGTTTATTTTTATTTTAGTTTAGTTTATTTATTTTTTTGGTTTATTTATTTTAGGTTTTTTTATTCTAGTTTATTTTAGGTTTAGGTTTATTTTTTAATGAGTATTATTTTTTTTCATTTTAAGGTTTACATTTTATTTTTATTTTAAGTTTAGGTTTAGGTTTTTATTTTATTTTTTTAGGTTTAGGTTTTAGGTTTTTATTTTAGGTTTATTTTTAGGTTTTATTTTTTAGTTTAGGTTTAGTTTTTTTTTTATTTAGTTTAGGTTTAGGTTTTTGTTTTATGTACTTAAGGTTTAGGTTTAGGTTTTATTTATTTTATTTTAGTTTATTTTAGATTAGGTTTAGGTTTATTTTATTTTGTTTATCTTATTTTATTTTAAGTTTAGTTTTTTTAGTTTAGGGTTTATGTTTTATTTATTATTTAATTTTAGGTTAATTTTCTAGATTTAGGTTTCTATTCAGTTTTTATTTTATTTTATTTTAAATTTATTTTCAGTTTATTTTATTTCTATATTACGATTAGTGTTTATTTTATTTAATTTATTATATTTAGGTTTATTTTATTATTTAGTTTAGTTTAAGTTTTTACATATATTATTTTAGTTTCTTTTTTTTTATTTTATTTTATTTTATTTTAGGTTTAGGTTTAGTTTTATATTTTATTTTTTAATTTTATTTTATTTTTAATTTTATTTAGGTTAAGGTTTTAGTTTATATTTTATTTTATTTTAATTTGTATATTATTTAGGTTTAGGTTTATTTTTTATTTTATTTTTAGGTTTTATTTAGTATAGGTTTATGTTTTTAGGTTTTGTAGGTTTTTTTTGGGTGAGTTTTGGGTTTTAGGGTTTAGGGTGTAGGGTTAGGTTTAGGGTTAATGGTTTAGTAGTGTTTAGCATTAAGGAGAATTTTAAGATTAGTTTATGGTTAAGTGGTGGTGGTTTAACAGGGGTTTAGAGTGTTGGATTTTGTGGTAGGGTGGCCTAGGGAAGGGTTTAGGGTTTAGGGTTTAGGATTTGGGTTTAGAGAAGAGGGTTAGGGTTAGGTTGGTTTAGGGTGGGTTGGTTTAGGGTGGGTTTAGGATTTAAGGTTTTGGGGTTTAGTTTTAGGGTTTTAAGGTTTTTTAGGTAGGGTTTTATTTTATTTTTATTTTTTTATGTATTTTAAATTAAGTAAACTCTTAGGTTTAAGTTTTTTAGTTTATTTTTTTATTTAGTTTATATTTTTTTTTATTTAGGTTTAATTATATTTTATTTTATTTAGTTTATTTATTTTAGGTTAATTTATTTTAGTTTAGGTTTTATTATATTTTATTTTCTTAGGTTTAGGTTTAGCTTTAACTTTATTTTTTAGTTTTGTTTTATTTTTATTTTATTTTTTAGGTTTAGGTTTTATTTTTTATTTTTTATTTAGGTTTAGATTTTTATTTTATTTCTTTAGGTTTAGGTTTTAGGTTTTTATTTTTCATTTTTTTAGGTTCTATTTTTTAATTTAGGTTTAGGTTTATTTTTAGTTCATTTTATTAAATTTAGGGTTTAGGTTTAGGTTTAGTTTATTTTATGTTTAGGTTTAGGATTATTTATTTTAGTTTATGTTTAAGTTTATTTTATCATTATTTTAGGCTTAGGTTATTTTTCTCAATTTAAGGTTTAGGTTTTATTTTTTTATTTTTTTTAGGTTTTATTTTTACATTTATTTTTGGTTTTATTTAGTTTTATTTTATTTTATTTTATTTTATTTCTTTTATTTTAGGTTTACTTTTCAATTTATTTAGGTTTTTTTATTTTAGTTTAGTTTAGGTTTTATTTATTTTATTTTAGTTTAGTTTTTTTCATTTTAGGCTTAGGTATAGGTTTAGGTTATAGTTTATGTTTTATTTTATTAATTTTATTTATTTATATTTTTATTTATTTTTTAGGTTTTATTTAGTTTAGGTTTAGGTTTTAGCGTTTATGGTTTAGGTTTAGTGGTTAGGTTTATGGTTTAGGGTTTAGGGTTTAGGGTTTGGGGGGTTTAGGTTGGTTTAGGGTTTGTTTTTAGGGTTTATGGTTTATGGTTTAGTGTTAGGTTTAGGGTTTAGGGTTAGGGTTTAGGTTTGTGGTTTAGGATTTAGGGTTATTAGGGTTTAGGGTTTAGGGTTAAGGGTTAGGTTTAGGGTTCAATTCTTAGTTTAGGGTTTAGGGTTTTTGGTGTTTTGGTTTTTTAATAGAGAACAAATTCAGATTCAATATTTCTTCATTTTAATTTCATTAACCAACTAACACACCAAGTTTTCAAAGTCACAAGCGATGACATAGATAACAAATGGGCATGCATAGAGAAAATCAAAAACCTTACATAGCTAGAACCATCTCTACTCTAAAGACACAGTTCCATATGCAGCAGATCAGATCGATCGTTCTTCAATTTTTCCAGTTCTCATTAGAACCACCCGGCCTCTTGAGTAGCGGGATCCATCATCATATCCCCGATCTCTCCCTCCACCACCACCATGGTTGTAACCTCCGTCTCTCCTCCTGCCACCATAACCACCACTGCTTTGATCACCACCTCCATATCCACCAACACCTCTAGATCCCCCACCTCCACTGTAATAATTGCCGCCTCCGCCTTCGCCTCCACTACTAGATCTAGACTAAGCCTGGTTGACGGTGATGTTCCTGCCGACAAGGTTCTGTCCATTCTTAGGGTTTAGGTTTATATTATTAATTTATTTAGGTACTTAAGGTTTCTGTTTAGGGTTTGGGTTTTAGCATTTGGGTATAGGGTTTAGAGTTAATTTAGGGTTTAGGCTTTAGGCTTTAGGGGTTTTAGGGTTGAGGGTTTAGGGTTAGTTTAAGGTTTATGGTTGAGGGTATTACGGTTTAGGGTTTAGGCTTTATAGTTTATGGTTAGGGTTTAGGGTTTAAGGTTTAGGGTTTAAGGTTTAGGATTTAGTGTTTAGGGTTTAGGGTTTAGTTTTAGGGTTGTTTAGTTTAGGTAGGTTTGTGTTTGGGTTTAGGTTTAGGTTTTTAGAGTTTAGGGTTTTTTTTATTTAAAAAATTAAGCAAACAAATAGGTTTCACGTTTTATATTTATTTTATTTATTTATTTTATTTATTTTATTTTTTATTTTTATTTAGTTTAGTTTATTTACTTTAGGTTTATTTATTTTAGTTTAGGTTTTTTTGTTATTTTTTTTAGGTTTAGGTTTAGGTTTATGTTTATTTTTTAGTTTTAGTTTATTTTTATTTTATTTTTTAGGTTTAGGTTTTTTATAGGTTTAGGTTTTATATTTTTATTTTAGGTTTATTTTTAGGTTTTATTTTTTTAGTTTATATTTAGGTTTATTTTTAGATTATTTTATTTTATTTAGTTTAGGTTTAGGTTTAGGTTTAGGCTTTGGTTTTATTTATTTTAGTTTAGTTTATTTTAGTTTAGGTTTGGGTTTATTTTATTTTTATTTTAGGTTTATGTTTTATTTTTAGATTTAGCGTTTTAGGGTTTAAGGTTTATGGTATAATGTTTAGCGTTTAGGGTTTAAGGTTTAGGATTTTTAGGGTTTACGATTTAGGGTTTTGGTTTTAGGTTCAAGGTTGAGGTTTTAGTTTAGGGTTTAGGGTTTTTGGTTATTTTTTATTCGAGAATAAATTTAGATTCAATATTTTTTTTTATTTCATCAACCAAGTAACACACAAAGTTTTCTAAGACACAAGCGATGACATAGATCAATAATGAGCATGCATAGAGAAAATTAAAACCCTAGATAACTAGAACCTTCTCTATTATAAAGACACAGTTCCATAAGCAACAGATCAGATTGGTCGTTCTTTAGTTTTTTCAGTTCCCAAAATTACCTCCCTTCCTCTAGATCAACCATCCCACCACGAACCTCCAGAACAACCCAACCATATTTATGTATTTTGTTTATGTTTAGGTTTAGGGTTTAGTGTTTAGGGTTTAGGGTTTTGGAGTTTAGGGTTTAGTGTTTAGGGTTTAGAGATTAGGGTTTGGGGTTTAGAGATTAGGGTTGTAGGTTTTAGGGTTAAGGGTTAAGGGTTTAGGGTTTAGTTTTTAGGATTTTTAGGGTTTAGGGTTAGCTTTGTGTTTAGGTTTTTTTAAAAAAAATTTAAGTAAACTAGTAGGTTTAGGTTTATTTAGTTTATTTATTTTAGTATATTTTATTTTTATTTTTAATTTATGTTTACTTATTATTTTTATTTAGTTTAGTTTAATTATTTTATGTTTATTATTTTAGTTTATTTTTTAGGTTTAGGTTTATTTTTTAGTTGAGTTTTATTTTTTTTATATTTTGTAGGTTTTGGTTTTTTTTTTATATTTTTTAGGTTTATGTTTAGGTTTTTATTTTATTTTTTTAGGTTTAGGTTTTAGGTTTTTATTTTAGGTTTTATTTTTCAGTATAGGTCTAGGTTTATTTTTAGTTTATTTAATTTTCTTTAATTTAGGTTTAGGTTTAGGTTTACTTTATTTTAGGTCTAGCCTTATGTATTATATATTTTACTTTAGGTTTAGGTTTATTTTATTTTATTTATTTTAGTTTTATTTTAGGTTTAAGTTTTTTTGTTTGCTTATGGTTTAGGTTTTATTTTTTATTCACTTTTAGGTTTTTATTTAGTTTTTATTTTATTTTTTATGTTTATTTTATTTTTATTTCAGATTTAATTTTTATTTTATTTAGGGTTTTATTCTTAGGTTAATTTTATTTTAAAGTTTTGTTTATGTTATTAATTATTTTATTTTAGTTTCTTTTATTTTATTTTAAGGTTTATGTTTAGGTTTTAGTTTAGGTTTTTTTTTACTTTTTAATTTTATTTAAGTTTTTTTATTTATTTTATTTTTAGGTTTTATTTAGTTTAGGTTTAAGTTTTCAGGTTTTTAGGGTATAGGGTTTAGGGTTTAGGGTTTTATGGTTTAGGGTTTTAGGGTTTAGGGTCTAGTGTTTAGGGTGAGGGCTTAGCATTTAGGGTTTTTTAGGCTTTTGTGTTAAGGTTTTTAAGATTTAGGGTTTTAAGTTAGCATAGGGTTTAGGGTTTAGGGTTTTTTTAGGGTTTATGATTTAAGGTTGTAGGTTCAGGGTTTAGGGTTTTGGGGTTTGGGTTTGGGTTTTGGGGTTTTATTTAGATTTTATTTATGTTTATTTTTATTTATTTATTTTATTTACTAGGTTTTATTTTTAATTTTAGTTACTTTTTATTATTATTATTATCATTATTTTATGTTTATGTTTACGTTTTAGTTCATGTTTTTATTATATTTTATTTTTTTATTTTATTTTGGTTTAGATTTTTTTATTTATTTTATTTTTAGGTTTTATTTAGTTTAGGTTTAGGTTTTTAACTTTTTAAGGTTTAAGGTTTTTTTGGGTTTAGGGTTTACGGTTTAGGTTTTAAAGTTTAGGGTTTAGGGTTTTAGGGTTTAGGGTTTAGGGTTTTAGGGTTTAGGGTTTAGGGTTTAGGCTTTAGTTTAGGGTTTAGGGTTTTTGGTTTTTATTATTTTATTTTTAATTGACAACAAATTCAAATTCAACATTTCTTCATTTATTTATTTAGTTTATTTTTAAGGTTTTTTATATTTAGGATTATTTTTTATTTAATTTTGGTTTTCATATATTTTATTTTATTGTATTTTATTTTAGTTTTAGTTTTAGTTTTAGGTTTTTGTTTTATTTTATTATTTTATTTTATTTCAGTTTAAGTTTTATTATTTATTCTATTTTTAGGTTTTATTTAGTTTAGGTTTTAGTTTTTAGGTTTTCAGGGTTTATGGTTTTAGGGTTTTAGGTTTAGGGGTTTTAGGGTTTATGGTATAGGGTTAGGGTTTAGTGTTTAGGGTTTAGGGTTCTGTGTTTAAGCTTTAGGGTTTATGGTTTTTAGGGTTTAGGGTTTAGGGTGTAGGGTTAGCTTAGGGTTTAGGGAGTAGGGTTAGCTTAGAGTTTAGGGATTAAGGTTTAGGGTTTAGGCTTTAGGCTTTAGGCTTTAGGGTTTTTAGGGTTTACGGTTTATGGTATAGGGTTAGTTTAAGGTTTAGGGTTTAGGATTTTAGGGTTTATCATTTAAAGTTTAGGGTTTAGGGTTAGGGTTAGGGTTTAGGGTTTAGGGTTTAGGGTTTAGGTTTTTTAGGGTTTAGGATTTAGGGTTTAAGGTTAGTTTAAGATTTAGGGTTTAGCATTTAGATTTTTAGGTTTAGGGTTTAGGGTTTGGGTTTTGGGTTTAGGGTTTTATGGTTTAGAGTTTAGGGTTTAGGGTTTATAGTTTATTGTTTCAAGTTTAGGGTTAGTTATAGGGTTTAGGGTTTAGGGATAAGGATTTATTTTATTTATTTTATTTTTTTTAGTTTTTTTTAGTTTAAGTAAACTGGTAGGTTTAGGTTTATTTAGTTTATTTTATTTTTTATTTTGATTTAGGTTTATTTTTATTTAGTTTGTTTTTTAGGATTAGGTTTAGGTTTAGGGTACTTTTTTAGTTTAGTTATATTTTTATTTTATTTTTTAGATTTAGGTTTTATATTTTTATTTTTAAGTTTAGGTTTTGGTTTTTATTTTATTTTTTTAGGGCTTGGTTTTATGTTTTATTTTTTATTTTAAGTTTAGGTTTATTTTTAATTTATTTTATTTTATTTAGTTTTGGTTTAGGTTTAGTTTTAGTTCATTTAAGGCTTAGGTTTAGGTTTTAATTATTTTAGTTTATTTTATTTTAGTTTAGGTTTAGATTTATTTTATTTTTATTTAAGGTTAAAATTTCTTTTAGTTTAAGGTTTAGGTTTTATTTTTTATTTATTTTTAGGTTTTACTTTTATGGTTTACTTTTTAAGTTTAGGTTTTTTTTAGTTTTTATTTTATTTTATTTTAGGTTTGTTTTATTTTTATTTTAGGTTTAGTGGTTATTTTATTTAGGTTTTTAATTTTTTTAGTTTAGTTTAGTTTTTTATTTATTTTATTTTAGTTTAGTTTTATTTTTTTTTAATTTTCTTTTTAGGTTTAGGTTTAGGTTTTAGTTTATGATTTTATTTTATTTTATTTTTTTAATTTATTTTGGTTTAGATTTATTTATTTATTTTATTTTTAGGTTTTCTGTAATTTAGGTTTAGGTTTTTAGGTTTTAGGGTTTAGAATTTAAGGTTTAGGGTTTAAGGTTTAGGGTTTAGGGTTAGGGTTTAGTGTTTAGGGTTTAGGGTTTAGTGTTTAGGCTTTTGGGTTTAGGGTTTTCAGGGTTTAGGGTTAGCATAAGGTTTAGGGTTAGTTTAGGTCTTAGGGTTTAAGGTTTAGGCTTTATGTTTTAAGCTTTAGAGTTTTAGGGTTCTTATTTAAGGTATAAGTTGGTTAGGGTTAGGTTTTAGGGTTTAGTGTTTAGAGTTTAGGATATTTAGTTTAGGTTGATAGTTTAGGAGTTTAGTTTATAGTTTATAGTTTATAGTTTATTTAGAAGTTTTAGTTTAGTGTTTTAGGTTAAGTTTAGGTTAGGGTAGGGTTTAGGGTTTAGGGTTTAGGGTTTAGGGTTTAGGGTTTAGGCATTAGGCTTTAGGGTTTAGGGTTTAGGGTTTAGGGTATAGGGTTTAGAGTTTAAGGTTTATGGTTTTAGGGTTTACGGTTTAGGGTTTAGGTTTCAGAGTTTCAATTTTAGGGTTAATTTTAAGGTTTAGGGTTAAGATTTTTTTATTATTTTTATTATTTTTATTTTTTTTTTTTAAATTAACTAAATTGGTAGTTTAGGTTTATTTAGTTTATTTTTATTTATTGTAGTTTATTTTATTTTTTTTATTTTGATTTAGGTTTATTTTTATTTTTATTTAGTTTTGTTTATTTATTTTAGTTTATTTTTGTAGGTTTAGGTTTAGGTTTAGGTTTCGGTTTAAGTTTATTTTTTAGTTTTGTTTTATTTTTATTTTATTTTTTTGGTTTATGTTTTTTTTTAGGCTTAGGTTTAGGTTTTTATTTTATTTTTTTTGTGTTAGGTTTTAGGTTTTTATTTTAGGTTTATTTTTTGGTTTTATTGTTTAGTTTATGTTTAGATTTATTTTTTGTTTATCTTATTTAGTTTAGGTTTAGGTTTAGGTTTAGGTTTTATTTATTTTAGTTTAGTTTATTTTTTTTTAAGTTTAGGTTTATTTTCTTTTATTTATTTTATTTTTATTTTAGGTATTGATTTTTTTTAGTTTAGGTTTAGGTTTAGATTTATTTTATTTTTATTTTAGGTTTAGGTTTTACTTATTCTAGTTTAGGTTTAGGTTTATTTTATTTTTACTTTTGGTTTTGTGTTTTTTTATTAGTTTAGAGTTTAGGTTTTTTTAGGTTTTTTTTGTTTATTGTTTAAGTTTATGTTTTTATTTAGTTTGTATTTTATTTTATTTTAGGATTATTTTATTTTTATTTTAGGTTTAGGTTTTATTTTATTTAGGTTTTTTATTTTTTGTTTAGTTTAGCTTTTTATTTATTTTATTTTGGTTTAGTATTTATTTTTTATTTTATTTTCTTTTTAGGTTTAGTTTTACGTTTAGGTTTAGATTTAGGTTTTAGTTTATGTTTTTATTTTATGTTTATTTTATTTTTATTTTTAGTTTTTTGGTTTATACTTTTTATTTATTTTATTTTTAGTTTTTATTTAGTTTAGGTTTAAGTTTTTAGCTTTTTAGGGTTTAGGGTCTAAAGTTAGTTTAGAGTTTAGGGTTTGGGGTTTAAGTTTTAGGGTTTAGAGTTTTAGGGTTTACGGTTTAGGGTTTAGGAGTTAGGGTTTAGGGTTTAGGGTTTTTGGTTTTTTTTAAATAGAGAATAAACTCATATTCAAAATTTCTTCTTATTGATTTCATTAGCCAAGTAGCACACCAAGTTCTCTAAGACACAAGCGATGACATAAATAAAAAAATGAGTGCGCATAGAGGAAATCAAAAACTCTAGATAACTAAAATCGTCTCAACTGTAAAGACATTTCCATAAGCAATAGATAGGATCTGCCATTCTTCAATTTCTCCAATTACCAGAAGAACCACCCCGACCTCTCGAGTAGCGGGCTCCACCATCATATCCCCGATCTCTTTCTCCGCCACCACCATTCATAGGGTTTAGGTTTAGGTTTAGGTGTATGAGGTTTTTGGGTTTAGGTTTATTTTTAATTTATTTAATTAGTTTAGGTTTAGGTTTAGGGTTTGGGGTATAGGGTTTAGGGTTTAGGGTTTAGGGTTAGGGTTTAGGGTTTAGGTTTAGCGTTTAAGGTTTTATGGTTTAGGGTTTAGGGTTAGGGTTTAGGGTTTAGGGTTTTTTTGAGTTTAGGGCTTAGGGTTTAAGGTTATAGTTTTAGGGTTTAAGATTTACAATTTAGGGTTTAGGGTTTAGAGATTGTTTTTTAAAAAAAAAAATATTAAGTAAACTGATTGGTTTCAATTTATTTAGTTTATTTTTTATTTATTTTATTTTATTTTACCTTTTATTTCTATTTAGGTTTATTTTTAAATTTTATTTAGCTTAGTTTATTTATTTTAGTTTTGGTGTTTTATTTTAGTTTATTTTTCAGGTTTAGGTTTAGGTGTAGGTTTACCTTTAAGTTGAGTTTTTTTTTTAGGTTTAAGTTATATTTTTTATTTTTAGGTTTAGGTTCAGGTTTTTATTTTATTTTTTTAGGTTTTTATTTTAGGTTTATTTTTAAGTTTTATTTTTTAGTTTAGGTTTAGGTTTATTTTTAGTTTATTTTATTTTATTTAGTTTAGGTTTAGGTTTAGGTTTAGTTTATTTTAGGATTAGGTTTAGGTTTTATTTATTTTAGTTTAGTTTATTTTGGTTTAGGATTAGGTTTATTTTCTTTTGTTTATTTTATTTTTATTTTAGGTTTTGGTTTTTTTATTAGTTTAGTGTTTAGGTTTTATTTTTTATTTTTTTAAGGTTTAATTTTAGGGTTTATGTTTTCAATTTGTTTTTAATTTATTTTATTTTATTTTAAGATTAATTTATATTTATTTTAAATTTAGTTTTTATTTTATTTTTGTTTTTTATTCTTAGGTTTATTTTACTTTTTTAGTTTAGTTTAGGTTTTATTTATTTTATTTTAGTTTATTTTTTGTTTATTTTATTTTATTTTAAGGTTTATGTTTTTATTTTATTTTATTAAGGTTTAAGTTTATTTATTTATTTTATTTTGTGTTTTATTTAGTTTAGGTTTAGGTTTTTAAGTTTTTAGGGTTTAGGGCTTAAGGTTTTGGGTTTAGGGTTTAGTGTTCAGGGTTTTAGGATTTTAGGGATTAGGGTTTATGGATAGGGTTTAGGGTTTAGGGTTTAGTGCTTAAGCTTTAGGGTTTAGGGTTTTTAGAGTTTAAGGTTTAGGGTTTAGGGTTTAGAGTTTAGGGTTTAGGCTTAAGAGGTTTAGGGTTTTTAGGGTTTAGGGTTTAGTGTTTATGGTCAGTTTAGGGTTTAAGGTTTAGGGTGTATGGTTTTAAGGTTTAGGGTTTAAGGGTTAGGGTTAGGGTTAGGGTTTAAGGTTAGTTTAGGGTTTAGGGTTTAGGGTTTAGGGTTTAGGGTTTAAGGTTTAGGGTTTAGGGTTTAGGTTTTATGGTTTAAAGTTGTAGGTTTAGGCTTTAGGGTTTAAAGTTGTAGGTTTAGGGTTTAGGGTTTTTTTTTAAATTAAGTAAACCAATAGGTTTAGGTTTATTTAATTTATTTTTATTCATTTTTATTTATTTTATTTTTTATTTTTATTTAGGTTTATTTTTTATTTAGTTTAGTTTATTTATTTTAGGTTTATTTATTTTAGTTTAGGTTTTTTATTTTATTTTATTATTTTAGGTTTAGGTTTATGTTTATTTTTTAGGTTTAGGTAAGGTTTATGTTTATTTCAGATGGCTATGATTAATCCTACAGCTTAATAGGATTAAATCAGATCTATCTAGTGGATCTACTTATGACCTTCCATTCCAATCACACAGAATAGACGTTACGTGATCTAACATCATGCGAGTGAGGGAGAATGGAGTCCATCCATCATTGCTCACTTGATCTGAGCTTACCTGAGCTCGGATTAACACCAAAAGGATCCCACACCTTCACTACATCGATCAGAGGTGATCCAACAGTCAAGATCACATGCAAGTTTTATTCAAAAAGCTCCAATCCATTTTTGCCTAAAGATTGATTTTGGAAGCATACCTCATCGGAGCTCAAGACCGGCGGCTTGAATGATTGAGGAAGCTTCATCTAGTGGAGATGAAGCTCTGTTGAGTAGAAATTGGATCAATTCCTTGACGTTCACTCAGAAGGCCATGAATCGATGATTTGGAGCTCAGCTTTGATTGAAGTCTCACTACCAATGCTTGATAAGCTTGGGAGATGGTTTGTTCTTGCTCGATGAGGCCTAAGGAAGTTGTGTGCAAAGTTAATTTTAGTTTGATGGTGAAATGGAGAAGTTAGGTCAGAAATTAGAGTGTCCTATTTCGAGACGGATGGGAATGGCATTTTATGATCGAGGAACAAACTTAGGAGCTTAGGGAATGGCTCTAGCGGCTCATCTTGGGTAGCTAGGGCTCTGAGGAATGATTTTTGTGTGTTTTTGAGTGGAAATGAGGGGGTGTATATCCCCTTTCATCTTGATCAGATGGTGGGATCAGGTTTGTCTTGTAGTGGCTATCCAGCCATCTTAGGGAGTCGTGGGTGGTAGGTAAGAGGTGAGTTGGCTTGGCTTGGTTAGTTGAAGGTGTGGAGGTGGCTGCCAAGGAGGAATCATAGGTGTCCTATGGGTTTCAAATGCTCCAATGGAGAGGGTGAGGTGATTTCACCTCCCATGGGTCATGGCAAACCCAACCACCCCTTGGGTTAGGTTGGGCAGTGTCCTAGGTGCCTAGGTTGACTATTGGGAGAGTACCAAGTAGCCAAGAATAGAAATAACCACTTACATGGGTGATTTGTCTAATGTGATGCCTTTCACCCAATGGTAGAATGATCATTTAGTATTGGATTTAACTTGGGTTGATTTGAAATGAGCCAAAAGTGGGTTAGCCCAAATTTCAAGTCAATTGGAGTTGATTTGGTTAAGTTTGGCTCAACTTGACTCATTTAGGCCAAATTGGGTTAGATTTGGTCAAGTTGACAAGTTGGTCAAATTAGGTCAAACCAAGAGTTTGGTCAAGTCCATATGACATTTGGGATGTTTTGGTTCAATTGGTTTGGTTTAGTTTGGCTTAGATTTGATTTTAGCTCATTTGAATTCATTTGGGTCAAATGGGTTAAGTTAACCAATTTGACCAAATTGGCCAAATTAGCTTGGGTTGGGTGTTTGTTTGGGTTTAGTTGACCAATTGAATATGATTGTAGGCTTTGGTTTCAATTAATTTGGATTTGGTTTTAATTTAGGCCAACTTGAACCTTTAGGTCAATTTAGGCTATGTAGGTCAATTGGGTTCAATTAGGTCCAATCATGGCTTTGGTCAAGTTCAACAATCAATTTATATTGAACTCGAGCCATTGGTTGCAATCAATTTGGTTTGTATTTTGATTTGACCCAATTTGGTCTTTTCGGTGAATTAGGTCAACTTGGGTCAAGACAGCCAATTGGGTTTGGTTTGACTCAATTGAAGGTCAAGTCATATTCAAATATTGATTTAGATTTGGTATGAATTATTGGTTTCTTAGGATTTGGCTTAGGATTTGGCTTAGGTTGCAATTTGGCTAGTTTGGTATCATATGGGTTAAGGGGTTAACTTGGTCAAATGATCAAGTTTACTTGGCTTGACCTAATTTGTGAGAATTGATCAACCTAGGGTAATCAACAATCATCATTGTTAACCAAGCTCAGTCTATATCTAGCGGTGTAGGCGAAGGCGAAGGCGAAGGCGACAATTATCATAATGGTGGTGGGGGATCTAGAGGTGCTGGTGGATATAGAGGTGGTGGTCGAAGCAATGGTGGTTATGAAAGAGAAAGGAGCGATAGAGGTTACAACCGTGGTGGTGGCGGAGGGAGAGATCGAGGATATGATGGTGGATCCATCGAGGCGAGATGGTTGATAGAACGAGAAAGCGAAGAAACGGTCGATCCGATCACACTTATGGAACTGTGTCTTTACATAGAAGCGATTCTAGTTATCAAGGGTTTTGATTTGCTTTATCGTGCTCATTTTCAAACTATGTTGTAAACATGTCTTAGAAAACTAGGTGTGTTACTTAGTTGATGGAATCAAAAAGAATAAATGTTGAACCTGAATTTGTTCTTTGTTAAAAAAACAAAAATAAATATCCTAAACCCTAAATTAAAACCTGAACCAAAAACCAAAAACCTAAACCTAAACCCTAAACCCTAAACCTTAAAAACCCTAAACCCAAAATCCAAAACCCTAAAACCCTAAACCCTAAACCCTAACCTCTAACCACTAAACCCTAAACCCTAAACCCTAAAACCTAAATTCCAAACCTAAACTAAACCTAACTAACCTAAACCACTAAAAAACTAAAAGCTAAATAAATAAAACCTAAAATAAAAATAATTAAAATAAACTAAACCAAAATAATAACATAACATCAAACTTAAACCAAAACCAAACCTAAAAATAAATAAAAATAAAATAAAATCTAAAATAAAATAATATATAAAACTAAACTACTAAAATTAAAACCAAGATAAAGTAATGACTAAACCTAAAATAAAATAAAATAAAATTAAACAAAATCTAAACTAAAATAAACCTAAAAATAAACCTAAAAATAAATTAAAATTAAACATAAACCTAAACTAAAAAAAACTTAAACCTAAAAGAATAAATAAAATAAATAAACCTAAAAAATTATGCTAAATTAAAACCTAAACCTAAACCTAATAAACTAAACTAAACCCAAAACAAAAAATAAAATAAACTAAAATAAACCCTAAACTAAAAAATCTTAAAAAAAACCATAAAATAAAACCACAAAACCTAAACATAAAATAAAATAAAAACCTAAAAAATAAATAAACTTAAACTTAAAATTTAAAATAATACTAAACTAAAAATAAAATAAACCTAAACCTAAAAAAAAAAACTAAAATAAAATCTAAACAATTAATAAAATATCAATAAAACTAGAAATTAAAATAAACCTAAACAAAAAAAATAATAAATAAAATACTAAATAAACCAAATAAACCTAAAACCTTTCTTTAATCCTAAAAATAAACCAAATCTAAACCTAAATCCTAAATAAAAATTAAAATAAAAAAACTCTAACAAAACCCTAAACACAACCAAGGTGTAAACTCTAAAAACTACCCTAAACCTAAACCACTACCCACAAAACCTAAAGACTAACCTAACTCAACCCTAAATCAAATGACCACTAAATAAAAAAACCCAAAGGTTAAAAATCTAAACTAAACTAAATAAAACCTAAAATAAAATAAATAAAAAACTTAAACCAAAATAAATATAATAAAATAAAAACATAAAACTAAAACTAAACAAAAAAAGAAAATAAAAATAAAATAAAACTAAAATAAAAATTAAATAAAAGATAAAAACTAAAACTAAAATAAAAAATGTTAAAAAAAAATAAAACTAAACTTAAAATGAAAATAAAATAAACTAAAATAAAATAAAATAAGGAGAATAAAAAAACTAAATAAAAATATAAATAAAATTTAAAAAATAAATTAAAATAAATAAATAAACTAAATAAACCTAAACTTACTTGGTTTACTTAATTTAAAAAAAAAAAAAAAAAACTAAATAAATTAAACCCTAACTACCCTTCTCTAAACCCTACCTTAACCCTACTGACCTAAAATCCTCTAAATCCAAAAACTTAAAACCAAAATGCCCTAACCAACCCTCCAAATAAATCCTTGGCAAATGAACCAAAACCAACCCCAAACCTAAACTACCTAAAATAAAACCTAAAATAAAATAAATAAAATTTTAAAAAATAAAATAAATAAATAAATGAAACTACTAAATAAACTAAACCTAAAATTCAAATATATAAAATAAACTAAACTAAAATAAAATAAAATGACCTTAATTAAACTAAAATGAATTAACCTAAAATTAAAACCTAAATAAAATAAAAACTTAACAAAATAAACCTAAAAAAATAAATAAATACCACTAAACCTAAAAATACATAAAATAATGACCAAATCTAAAATAAAATAAACTAAAATAAATAAAACCTAAAAACCTAAATAAATAAATAAACAAACTAAATAAAATAATAAACTATCAAAAACCTAAACTAAAAAATAAACCTAAAAATAAACCTAAAGTAAATATTAACCTAAACTTACAAAGAAAATAAAAACCTAAACCTAAACCTAAAAATAAAATAAAACCTAAACCTAGATAAAATAAAACTAAACTAATTAAACATAAACCAAAACCTAAAAAAAACTAAAACAAAAAAAAACTAAAATAAATAAACTAAAATAAATAAACTAAACTAAATAAAAAAAAATAAACCTAAATAAAAATAAAAAAAAATAAAATAAAATAAATAAAAATAAACAAAATAAACCAAACTCTGGGTTTTAAATTTAAAAAAAACCCTAAACCTGACCTAAACCTGAAACTAAACCTACCAAACAAAAACCAAATAATAAATACTAAATTAAACTAAAATTAAAACCTAAATAAAACAAACCTCAAAACCTATAAAAAAATAAAATAAAACAAAAGTTAAATAAAATAAACATTAAAATAAAATAAATCAATATATATATATATATATGATAAATAAATAAACATAAACTCTGGTTTGCTTTTAAAACCTGACCTCACTAAATCCTAAAACTAACTGCCACTGAGCTTAATACACCCTAAACAAAACTGATCACTACCTAAACCTCCCTGATTGAACTGAGCTAACTCCACAAAATGATCTGAGCCATAAAAGATCCTGAGCCACACCTGCAACTACTCTTCCCACCACTGGGCTCTTAGGCCTTAAAAATTTTAAGCTTAAGATCTGAGCCACATGGCTAGATCCTAAACCTAAACTACTGCTGACCCTACCTAACTAACCTTCCAAAGACTGGACCCCACACCCTAAACCAAAACAAAACTACCAAATCTAAAATTAAATAAATAAAAACTCTAATATATAAGATAAAGATAAAATAAACCTAAACTAAACCTAAACCTAAACCAAAATTAAAACCTAAAAATAAAATAAAAATAAATAAAAATAAATATAAATAAAACTAAATGAAATAAAATAAATAAAATGCTAAATATAAAGTAAAATAAAATAAAATACTTAACAAACTTGAATAAATAAATATAAAACCTAAACTAAGCTATGAAAAGCCTGCTTAAAATAAACAATAATAAACTAAACATAAACTAAAAATAAACTAAAAAACCTAAACTAAATAAATTAAAATAAAAAAAATAAACCTAAATCAACTAAATATAAACCTAAAAAAAAACCTAAAATATGAAAATAAATTAAAACTTAAAATAACTTAAAAATAAAATAAAACCTAAATAGAAATAAATAAAATAAAAATAAACTAAAACATAAACATAAACTGGCGTAAACATAAAAATAAACTAAAATAAAACCTAAACTAAAATGGATAAAAAATAAATAAACTAAACTAAATAAATAAAATAAACCTAAATACAAATAAAATAAAATAAACTAAAATAAATAAAAACAAACTAAATAAATAGCTTAAACTCATGCTTAAAAAACTAAAAACTAAATCTAAACCAAAACTAAAACTAAACTAGGCGCAATAAATCTGAGCTGACTCTAAATCACCTTATACCTAACCCCAAACCATGGCCTGACTAAAACCCTAAACCTAAACTAAAATAAACCTAAACCTAACACAAAACCTAAAAACCTAAAAACTGAACCTAAACCTTATAATCCTAAACCAGAAATAAAAACTAAACCTAAAAATCTTAAACCCAAAGCCAAGCCTAAATCCATAATAATAACCTAATCCTAAAAACCTACCACTGATCACAAGCTAGCCTATTCCTAACCCTAAACCCAATAAACCCTTTGGGGTCATTTATGTCATTTGAATTTATGCATCCATCAAAATCAAGTAAAATAAAATGGTTCCTTTATGTAAGCTTGCATGTGTTGATTTAAATTAATGACTATCACTTTAAATCCAAATATAATTTTTAAAACTTATAATGAATAATAATATGCATTATGATAGTTATAAATACATATGAAATGCATGTGCTTATAGCTTAAGGGTATAAATATTGAGTTCTCTTTCCTCTATTCAAGTGTTTACTTATATAAGATTGAATAGTACTGGGTATAAAGTCTGGACATCCCAAGAACATGATGCTTTAGCTAGAAGGAGGTCATTTGATTAGCTCACTTCCCTTTGTTGCTTGGTTGATGAAATCAAAAAGATGAAATGTTGAATCTCATTTATTCTCTAAAAAAACCAAAATCAAACCCTAAACTAAAACACGAACCCTAAACCCTAAACCCTAAAATCCTAAACTAAACTAAACCCTAAATAAATTAAACCCTAAACATATAAACCTAAATAAACTAAATAAAACCTAAAATAAAATAAATAAAAAACTTAAACCTAAATAAAATATAATAATAATAAATAAACTAAACTAAAACCTAAACCTAAACCCAAAAATAATATAAAATCAAAAATAAAACTAAAATAAAATAAAATGAATAAACATAAATAAAAATAAAATAAACTAAAATGAAAACATAAATTTAAGAACTAAATGTAAAAATAAAAAATAAATAAAAATAAAATAAATAAAACTAAAGAAAAATATAACCCTAAAAATAAACCTAAAAATAAAATAAAATAAAACTGACCTAAAAAAACCTAAGATATATAAATAAAATAAAATAAAATAAAATAAACATAAATTTAAACTAAAAAAACTAAACTAAATAAATAAAGCCTAAACCTAAACCTAAACAAAATAAAATAAAATAACTAAAATAAACCTAAACCCTAAAAATAAAACCTAAAAAAATAAAACCTAAATAAAATAAAACCTAAACCTAAAAAAATGCCTAAACCCAAAAATAAAACCTCAAATAAAATAAAATTAAACTAAAAATAACAACTACTAAACCTAAAAATCTAAAATAAAATCAACTAAAATAATTAAACCTAAATAATAATATAACTAAATAAAAAATAAAATAAATAAATAAAATAAATATTAAATGACTAAACCCCAGTTTGGTTAATTTAAAAATACCCTGACCTAAATCCTGACCTCACTGAACCACCTGGGCCCCTAAACCACTAAACCCAGGCCACTGACTACCACTGACTATCAATAACCTAAACCCCACACTAACCCCACTCTAATGACCCACTGGGCCTAAACCCTAAAGCTCAAACCTAAATGACTCCCTAAACACCTAAGCCATAAACTCAAAATCTAAATCTAACCCACAAAACAAAAAACCAAAAACATTAATAAACTAAATAAAAAAAAATAAATAAATAAAATCTAAACATAAATAATAAATAATAATATAATAATAATGATAATAATAATAATAATAATAATAATAATAATAATAATAAAACTAAAACTAAAAAAATAAAATAAAAAATAAAAAATAAGCTGAATAAAAATAAAATAAAATAAACTAAATAAAAAACTAAACTAAAAAATAAAATAAATCTAAGAATAAAAGACCTAAATAAAATAAAATATTATGGTAAAATAAAAATAAAATAATCTTAAAGTAACATAAAATAAAAACTAAATAAAAACTTAAACTAAAAATAAACTAAAATAAAACCTAAAAATAAATAAAATTAAAACCAAATCCTAAATAAAAATAACTTAAACCTATATTAAAACATATAAATAAAATACCTTAAACTAAACTAAAATAAAATAAAAAATAAATAAAATAAATAATAAATAAACCTAAACTAAAAATAAAACCTAAAAATAAACAAAAACTTTAAAATAAAATAAAACCTAAAATTAAAAAATAAAATAAAATAAAACCTAATCCTAAAAAATAAAAAGTCAAAATAAAAAACAAATAAATCTAAACCTAAAAAAAATAAACTAAATAAAATAAACAAAAATAAATAAATAATAAAATAAACCTAACTAAATAAAATTAAACAAAATAAAATATAAAATAAATAAATAAACCTAAACCTAATGGTTTGCTTAATTTGAAAAATCATAATCCACTATCATACCCAACCCTGAGCCCTACCAAAAATCCACACTATAATACCACAAAAACTACCCTATAATCAACCTACTTGACCCTAAACCACTAAACCCTAAACCTCTAACCTAAACCTAAAACCAAACCTAAAAAAACCCAAACCATACTAGATCTATGATACCTTAACTGACCCACACCCTAAACCCTAAACCACTGACCTAACTGACCCTACCCTAACTTACCCTAAACTCTGACCCTGACTAAAACCCAGATAAAACTGACCTGACCTAAATCAAACTAAACTTATTAAATAAAACTAAAAATAAATAAATAAAATACCTACATAACTAAACTAAACCTACTAAACCTAAAATAAAATAAAAGAAACTAAAATTAATGATAAAACTTATCTAAACTAAAATAAGATAAACCTAAATAAAGAAATAAAATAAAAAATAAATGTTAAAAAAATAAGATAAACCTAAAATAAAATAAAATAAAAACTAAATAAAAACCTAAACCTAAAAATAAACCTTAAAATAAAACCTAAAATAAATATAAAATAAAACCTAAATTTTCAACTAAAAAAAAAAGACTAAACATAAAGAAAATAAAATATATACAAAATAAAATAAACACGAACCTAAACTAAAATAAACTAAACTAAAATAAATAAAGCTAAACCTAAATAAATAATTCAATAAACTAAAATAAACCTAAACTCAACTAAAAACCTATAAATCTAAAATAAAAAACCTAAAATGAAAACCAAAAATAAAATAAAGACCTAAACCTTAACTAAAATAAAAACTAAAACTAAACCTAAAAAAATAAAATGAAAATAAAACTCAACTAAAATTAAACCTAACCTAAATGTAAATAACAAATAAACTAAAATAAAAATGAAACTAAAATAAATTATCTAAAATAAATAAACTAAATTAAATAAAATAAAAAATAAAATAAACTAAATAAATAACTAAATAAACCTACTTGGTCTGTTAATTTAAAAATTAACCTAAAGACCATAAACCCTAAATCCTCCACTTAACCTCTTACCCCAGGCCCACCTAAACCCCCCACTATCTATTAAACATCCTCCTACCCTAAATCCTAAACCCTCCCTTTAAACCCTGACCCCACCTATCCTCTCCACTAACCCTCCACACCCTCCCTACCTCCACTCCACACCCTCCACACCACCCTAAACCCTGAACCTAAACCCTAATACCTCCCTAACAAAAACCCGCTCCTCTCTGATCTTGGCGACTTTGCGTTCCCCTGATTGGATTGGCCATTCGGGTATTTGGCTTCTCGTGCTTCTCTCGGCTGCGCACATTTGGGCTCCTCCGTATGTGACGTCCTTGGATTAGAGCAATGGTGGAGGCTCTGGTCTCTATGAATCCCGCTGCCTCACCGATCGCCGGCGACTTTGCTCTCGACTCTCTTGGTTTCTGGATTGATTGCACTGTTGTTAAATCATTCAAAGATGCTTTATCGGTAAGATCCTAGCTCGAATGCTTGATTAATCTCATTTGACTTCTTATCATGGATTGGCATAATGTGTTTGATTAGGATGTTGAGAAACTTGTAAGCCCTTTGAGTTGCTTTGGTGGGTAAATTCTCCAGGCGTAACTCTTGATAACATTGCACTTTCTTTATAGTTTAAAATTACGGGTTCTTTCTCATGAGGACGATCCCGTCACATTCTTATTCAACTTTCTAATGATTTAGATTACTCACGGTTTTATTTCGTCATTCTTATTTTGTGCATAATTGTCAAATCACTCTTGAAATGGTGCCCTATTTGATGTCAAAGAAGAATCTCCCATTGTCCCTCTTTGGCTTGCTTTTCCTAACATGCGAATACATTATGTCACTCATCAAGTTTTATTTCTTTGTTGGCCTTTTGGTAGACCTCTCCAAATAGATCAAGCAACGCCAATAGATCTAGGCCATCATCACGTATTCTTGTTGAGATAGACATCACAAAAATATCCCAAAGAGGTTTGGATTGGCTCAAAAATTTGGATATAGTCAAAAGTCAATTCAAAAATTTTCCTATTTTGCACTCCGCAAGATTCACTGACGATCACTCGGTGCTTTGTGCTTCATCCTAATCTCGGAAAAATTACCAGAATATGACTACCATTAATGGGCGGGAAAACCAATACTCTAGCATCGTGCCTAAGATACTCAAAAGAACCTCTCTACCTACCTCCTCTTGACTATCTAGTGGCAAAATCGACCTTGGTACTAAAACAACCAATGAGGGGTGTGATGTTACCAATGACAATTTACCTAACTTCACCCCTACTTGTAATAATCCGGTTTCCCACGATAGCTCTTTGCTTCATTTAAATCCTTGAAAATCAATGGTAGCCTCATATTGGACAATTAAACAATTTGAATGGGAATCATATAATGGACCAAATCAATAATGACCTATGGTTTTGAGAACATATTGAGAAAGATATTTGTATTCGAATGGTGCCACTTCCACATCTATTTCCCTTGAGTGATATCCAATTGATCCCAATTTCTCATTAGATCTGAAGAAGGTGAAATCCCCTCTTCTAAATCATTGATAGATTCTTCTATTATTCGAAACCCATAAATCAATCTCTTTCGATGGAGATAATTTGGATTACGAGACCCTTTCAAATTGTATAAAAACAAAAAACCCTTCAAAGCAAAATTTTCTAATAATAACCTCTCTAGAATCACTCGCTCTTCTTCCACCCCACACAAGTAATGTGCCATCATTTCTCTCTCTCTTTCCTTTCTTTTTTTTTTTTCCTTTTCCCTTTTGGTTTGTCATGATTAATTTTCTTATTTGGAATATCCGAGTTGTGGGTCTCTTCTGTCATGTCGTGTTAGGAGTCTTTGTCATGTTCATAATATCAAGTTACTTGTTCTTATTGAACCTTTCATTAATTCTTCTAAGATTGCTTTTGTCGCTAGATCCCTTGGCTTTCATAATTTCTTCTTCAATCTTAATAATAAAATTTGGTGCTTTTGGCACAACTCCATCACCATTTCCATTATTGATAGTCTTGACAATTGGTTAATGTCAAAATCTCCTTAGGTGACTTATCGCTTGGCTCTTTATCTATGCTCTTGTAGATGGTAGGAACATCCTTGGAATCACTTACGCACCTTCGCTTCCTGCTAACCTTCCCTGTTGGTTGGAGGTGATTTCAATACTATCATAGCTTCGGAAAGAAGGGGAGGATGTTCTCCTAACCTTCATTCCATGGAGGACTTCTCAAATATGATCCTTGATTGCAACTGATCACATTGGTTTCACCGGGTCTAACTTCACGGGCACAACTCTAGACTTTGGCAGATCTTGATAGGACCCTCTTTAATTCTCTTTGGATCAATCAATGGTCCTACTACCATTGTTGAGCATTTGAGCGTAACTTTGTCCGACCATGCTCCTCTTTTGATTTCCTTCAAAATCCCCCAAACCCGCCTACTCCCTCCTTTCGATTTCAAAATATGTGGACCCAACATAGTGACTTCACCAATGTCGCTCACTAATTGGATGGCCCCGCTTTTCCCGGATAATTGCTTAAAGGTATGACTGCTTTGGCTTAAGCTCAAAAGACTTAAACAAAATCTCAATTGGTGGAACAAACACATTTTTAAAAATCCTTTTCACAAATCTTAAAGCTATGGAACAAGAGGTTTGTTCTCTTGAAGAGGTCATCTCAACCGATCCCAAGAAACTTGAGGAGTTGAACATTGCCAAGAATAACTTGCTTAATTATCAAAACATGGAAGAAACCTATTGGCAAAAAAAGTCAAGCAAACATATTGATGGTGACAAAATGTGTATTTCATGCCATTTGTAATAAAATAAAAGCCTTAAACTCGATTAAGAAAATTAAGAACTCTAATGGTGAATGGATCGATAACAATGATATTAAGGATTCTCATTACATCATTTCCAAACTTTATTAAATTCTAAGCCGCTGCTAGAACTTTATCAAACACCCATCTTATCCTTCTATGATTAACGAGGATAATCATTTACTCACTATGTGTCCTTCAAGAGAGATTAGTAATACTCTTAAGAACATGAACACCGACTCATGTCGCCCCGATGGCTATACAATTCTTTCAAAGATTGTTGGCCATTTATTAAAATCGACTTAGTTGATGCTGTTATTGATTTCTTTGATGGCAATCCTATTCCTAAATACTTTTCAAGCACTTATATTGTCCTTATTCCCAAAACTAACAATCCTAAATCTTGGGGCGATTTTAGACCGATTAGTCTTTGCACCTTTTTTCAAAAACTCATTGCTAAATTAATAAATAATAGGCTTAGCCCTTTGCTTCCTAAAATCATCTCCCCAATCAAATTGGTTTTGTTAAACATAGCAATATCGATAATATTCTTCTTGCTCAAGAAATGGTTCATGACATTGATGTCCCTTCTAGAGGAGGCAACATCTTATTCAAACGGACATCGCTAAAGCCTTTGACAATCTCTCATGGGATTTTCTTTCAAATCTGAATTTGTTTGGTTTTTCTGATAGTTTTATCCGATTATAAAAAGTGTATCACTAATGTCCGGTTTTCTGTATCATGAATGGTGAGTCCATGGTTTCTTTCCTTCTAGCCATGGTTTGAGGCAAGGTGACCCACTATCACCTTCTCTTTTATCATCGCTATTGAATACTCCAAGGAGCCTTAATGATCTTTTCGCTAATAATCCTAATATGTCTTTTAAAACTCATGGAGGTTTCCTATTTCTCATCTTAGCTGATGATTTCATTATCTTCAATGCCATTCAACATGTTAAAACCATTAAGAACCTTCTAAATGATTTTGGTTAGTGGTCTTTTCTTAATGAAGGAAAATGCTTTTATTCCTTCAACTAAGATTCCTCCTAATAGACTTAACCAAATATCCGTAATTACTAATTTTAAGCAAAATCAACTCCTCTAATTACCTTGAGCTCCGCTTTTAAAGGCCAAAAAGATCACACCTTTTGATGATCTAAAAAAATTTCTAACAAAATTTGGTTTGGGAATTTCATTTACTCTCTTTGGTGGTAGGCTTACCTTGATCAAGAGCACTCTAAATTCCATGCCCATATACCTTCTTCAAACCATTGTGCCTACCAACTCTACCATCAAATAGAATTGAGCGCCTCTTAAACAAATTCTTGGGGAACCAATACATCCTCTAAAAGAATGCACTCATCTTGGTCTAAAAGTTGTGGTACTCTTGAAGAGGGAGGTCCGGGATGTAAATCCATCAAAGAAGTTATCAATGCCTTCTCCTACAAACTTTGGTGGAATTTTAGGAGCAAAATAGTCTTTGGGCTAATTTCATGACTTCTAAATATTGCCGTGGTAAACATCCTCTCATTTGTCCCTTTAAATCGGTGATTCTCCGTGGAGAAGACTTTGTTCTATCAAATGGGATGCAATCCTTAATTTTTGGGGCATAAACTTGCAATTCTTTTTTTTGGCAAGACAACTGAGTGGTTGTGGATCCATTGATGACTTACTACACTCACCCACCGCTATTAGAGTTAATTCATTCGCAAAACCAAGTGGAACACTAGTAAGATTAGATTCTATTCCTTCCACTTTCTTAAATATGATTACTAATATTCCTATCACTCCTAACAATCATGATCGATTATCTTTAAGCTATCTCATAATGGGATTTCAACCTTAAAATGTGTGATTCACACTAAAGACAATCGTGATTCTTCTATTGTGTTCTCCAAAATTTGGAATAACAATATCCCCTCTTCTTACTCGTCTTACTTGGTATCCTAAAAAACTTTATTCTGTTGACTCTTTGTTGTGGGGTAAAGGGTTTTATTTACCCTCTAAATGTCAATGTTGTTCCATATTGTTAACCATATTTTTGTTAATGGGGCTATTGCCTCTAAAATTTGGATTTGGTATGACAATCTATTCAACTCTGTCAATTTTAATTGTTCTTCTACTTTATATCAACTTCTTGAAGTTTACTTTGACAATGCAATTAAAAGTCATATTAAAATCATAATCGCCATTACTCTTATTTGGTTCATATGGATGGACCAAATGAAGCTAAACATCGTGGGATTCGTATGAATCACATGAGGATTATTGCTAGAACTAAAACAAAATTTGTGACTTGTTTAAAGCCAATTTAATTCATCACAAACATTTTAAAGGTTGTAAATCATCAGCCAATAAACTGGCCTCAACCTTCCGCACTGCCTTTACTATCAAATGATAGAATGGTTTTTTGGAAAACCTCTTGATCATATTATTAAAATTAATACCGATGGCTCTTCTCTCATAATGGCTCGGTTGTGGAGGCATTTTAGGATTCTAAGGGTATAGTTCTATGTGCATTTGCTTATCCCCTTATTTCCAAAGATCCTTATAATCGAGCTTATGGTTGTCCACAAAGCTCTAGAAATTTGTCTTCAAAATGATGCTCAATATTTGGATAGAGGTGGATGCTCTTCTACCGATTGACCTTTTGACTTCTACCAATATGAGCAACGCTTGTTTGTACTACCTCCTCAAGCAAACTAGGGCTCTTCTCTCTAACGAATTTTACCATCACTCATGTTTGGTGAAGGTAACGCCAGGTTTGACCTTGCAAATGGGTGCGAGATTAGACGATCATCCTCTTTAATCAATTTACATTACCCAAATGGTCCGGTTAACTTGGACAATTCCGCTTCCTTACCTCGTAATCTAACTCTCCTCTTCGTCTCTTTTTTTGGTTTTCTCCCTTGTGTTCTAACTCTCCTTGACATTTTTCTTTTACTCGGGAGTTATTTCATTTTTGTGCATGAAGAGGACATTTGGTTTTTTGCTGATACTTATCATCCTCGATGTTGTTTTTACTGGAACCTGGACCCCATTCATCATGCCATTTCCTGTTTCAGCAAGGTTTCTTTGGTGGGATCTTGCTGTGGGGTGCTTTCTTCCTTTCTTCCTCTGGCTATCGATGTTCTTTGCAGGCTTTCTCATAGGTTACTGCTGACCTTCTTACCCTTAATGGCTGACTTATGTTGCAATAGTTGCTCTAATGGGAGTGACTCTCTGATTGCCCGGATTATTTAGGGTTGCGCTCATTTCGGTGGTTGAATCATATCTACGCCTTTGTTTATATTGTAATCCCGCATCTATTGGTCTCAGGTGCTACCTTCTTGGATTGGAGTGCCATTTCTAGTGTGGTACTATAGTCCGATGTTACCTGCTGTCGCTTTAAGACTTTGGATGTTTGTGGATTTGGTTTATCGATGCTTCGGCTACCGTCTTAACCTCGCTATAATATCCCTTTTATGTTAGTATTGTGCGTATCACTATGCCTTATCAATTTTACTTGATCATAAACTATGGTTGGTATACTCAATGATGTTATTTTGGCAAGCCCGGGGGTATTTCTCAAGGATTTGGGTCAATAGGATTTGTTCCGCTTATGGTAATTTTTATGTGGTATTTTCTCGAGGTCATTATTCCTTTGAGTGCTTCTCTCCATTTTGTATCTTTTTTTTTAAGCCTTGTTGATTTTCTTAATGGATTTATTATCAAGCATTGTGTGATTGTGGGTAATTTTGTATTCAATTTATTTTTGGTTTTCTAATGTAATTGCTTGGGGTGGGGTGCTATTCATTATCTATCCTTCCATTTACTTATATATAATTTTGGGTGGCCTCTTGGCCGCCTTGTTGGTCTTAGTATCCTGCTTTATTGGTCCGCATCGGGTTCTGTTTACCTTGTTCAAAGATGATGTTCTGATTGCTTGGTGGACTTTGCTTTGAACCCCTTTTGGTCTTTAGTTGCTTATCATTGGACTAATGTGATCTATCATATCTGCTGCTTTTCATTCTCTCTCGATAAACGATCTGCTGTTTCGCTTATATTGGATGGGAGGCATTATGACATGCTAGTTTGTTTTTGTTTTTAATTATTTCATGTCCCGGAAATTTCTGCTTGGTTTATCTGCCACCCTTGTTGGCTCCTTCTATGTTGGTCGCAAGATTTCTTCGTTCAGTTTACGTATTGCTATATAATCACTCAGTCTTTCGATGGTGATGGTTTTGGAGATTTCTATTGTTGCCTTCAAGATATCACTTTTATGGCCTACTATCTACTGATTGGGAGGTTTTATGGCCAATGTAGTCCTTCCTATCTCGAATGTTGCTATCTTCATTGTTCTTTGTCTTGGCTATTTTTTTTGAGTTATCCATTGTCCTATCTTTTTTGCATTCTATTTTACATTGTTGCATTACTTGTTTCTTGTTGGGGTTGCTTTCTATATGCCGTGCTATTTTTACGATGTTCATCTCACGAATCTTTGTAATTTGCATTACCGGCTGTTGTCTCTATCTCGATCCAATTTGGTTTGTGCGGTTTTTTTGAGTATCTATTACGAAAGAGTGGTGTTATGGGAAGTTCTTTGCCTTTTTTTGTCTTGTTCTCTCGGTTATATTTGGATTATCGAATTTTGACGGTATCTTTTATGGGGCTGTAGCTCTAAATGTCCTTACTTGTTGTTAGTTTTGGTTGGTTGCAGCCCTTTTTCCATGTTGAGCTATGCTGCCTTCCTTTATAATTGTCTTTCTCCAATTACTCATATGGACATAAAAGGGGTTGTTTCTGCCACGAAAGTTTCATTATATATCTTATGATGGGAAGGTGCTATAAGATCATTGACTTGATTAGCGGATGGAAGTTATCTCATCTTATTTTTTTTTGGTGGTGGGTTTATATCTTTGGTTTCACTTGGATATGAGGCTCGGCTAAGATGACTAATTCCCCATGTTTATATACCCTCATGTCGGGATGACTATATTCGATATCTTTCTTGAATGAGACAACTTACCATTTAGCTCTTTTGCAATTACCTCTCTATTTTAGATATGATTGTGTTTAGGATTGCGGGTAATAAAGTCATAAGACTATCAACAAGGGTGTTACCTCCTCAGGTTTGTTGGCTATGATGATGGTGTGATGTTTTCACTCCCTTTTGGTATGGTAGTAGCTCATGTGATGTAACCCTTCTAATGAAGTTTGGATGCTCAATTTTGCATCGCCCAATTTGGTGTGATTGAGCGAGCCTTCTTTATCAACTTTCCTTATTATACTCTCGGTTTTATTGTTTTCATTTATCTCTCTATTTGTATTACTTTACCACTCTAATCTCCTTTCTAGTGTCACTTTGCGGTGATTCTCCCTTGTTCTCTTGCGGTTTGCTCCACATTACCAAGCTCTCTTACAACCATTAGAGCATTGGCCTTAATCTTCCTTTCGATTATTATGTTAGCCATATTGTATCTTTTGATTGCTTTAATGTTTTCTCTTGCTTTTGGATGTACTTAGATGGGGATTTACTCCTTAGGCTGATTGTAGCTCTTTGGTGGATTGAGTTTATCCTCTTTAAGGATCTTGTAACCCTTTTTTTTGTGGCAATAAAATACCCCATATAATGGGGTTTCCTCAAAAAAAAAAAACTTTAAAAGCATAAACCCTTGAGTCCCTAAACCTTAAACCTTAAACCTTGAACCATAAACCCTAAACCTTAACCCTAAACCCTAAACCCTAACCTCAAACTATAAACCATAAACCTAAACTTTAAGTATCTAAATAAATTAAAAAATTAACCTAAACAATAAAACCTAATAAACTTAAACCTAAACCTAAATCCAAAGAATGGGCTGAACCTTGACTGCAAGAACATCACCGTCAACTAGGCTCAGTCTAGATCTAGCAGAGGAGGTAAAGGTGGAGACAGTGGTTATCGTTGTGGTGGTGGGGGATTTGAAGGTGCTGGTGGATATGGAGGTGGTGGCGTAGTGGTGGCGGGAGGGAGGATCAAGGAGGTTACAAGCATGGTGGCGCATGGGAGAGATCGGGATATGATGGTGGATCCCACTACCGAGAGGGTCGGGTGGTTCTAATGGGAACTAGAAACCAAGAACTCGACCGATCTAGTGCTAATAGAATTGTCTTTATAAGTAGAGAATTCTAGTTATCTAGGGTTTTGATTTGCTCTATGCTTGCTCATTTTTTATCTATGTCTTCTTGTGTCTTAGAAACTTGGTGTGTTACTTGGTTGATGAAATAAAAAAGAAGAAATGTTGAATATAAAATCTCTAAAAAAAACCAAACACTAAAACCTAAACTAAAACTCAACCTAGACAAAACCAAAACCTCAATTAAACCCTAAACCCTAAACCTTAAAACCCCTAAACCTAAACCTTAAACCCTAAACCCTAAACCCTAAACCCTAAAACCCTAAACCCTAAACCCTAAACCCTAAAACTAAAACCCTAACCCTAAACCTAAAACCCTAAAACCTAAAACTAAACCCTAAACCCCAAACCCTAAACCCTAAACCTAAACCTCACTAACCCTAAACTTAAAAGCTAAAAGCTTAATTTTAACTAAATAAAACTTAAAAATAAAATAAATAAAAAGACCTAAACCAAAATTAAAAAAAATAAAATGAAATAAAAACCTAAACCTAATCCAAAATCAAAAAAGAAAATAAAATAAAAAATAAAAACTAAAATAAAATAAAATAAATAAAACCTAAACTAAACTAAAAAAAAACATATATAAATTAAAAAGTAAACCTAAAATGAAAATAATATAAACCTAAAATAAAATAAAATAAAAATTAAAATAAAAATAAAAATAAAATTAATCTAAATAATAAACCTACACCAAAACCAAAAAAATAAACTAAAATAAATAGACTAAACTAAATAAAAATAAAAATAAACCAAATAAAAAAATAAAATAAAATAAATAAAAAATAAACTAAATAAACCTAAACCCACTTTACTTAATTAAAATAAATAAACCCTAAAATAAACCTAACCCTAAACCCTAAACCCTTAACCCTAAACCTTAAACCTTAAACCCTAAACTGTAAACCATTAACTAACCCTAAACTCTAAGCTATCCCTAAACCCAAAAACCTAAACACAAAACCCTAAACACTAAACCCTAAACCCTAACCTTAAATCCTAAAACCCTAAACCCTAAACCCTAAACCCTAAAAACCTAAAAACCTAAACCTAAACTAAATAAAACCTTAAAATAAAATAAATAAATAAATGTAAACCTAAATAAAATAGAATCAAAATAAAATAATAACCTAAACTAAAACCTAAACCTAAACTTAAAAAAAAATTAAAATAAAATAAAGAAAAACCTAAACTAAACTACAAAATAAAATAAACCTAAGAATATAAAAACTTAATAAAATAAAAACTAAATGTAAAATAAAAATAAAATAAACCTAAAATAAAATAAAATAAAACTAAATAAAACCTAAACCTAAAAAATAAACTTAAAAATAAAACATAAAAATAAATAATAAAAAAAACCTAAACCTAAAATAAACTTGAAATTAAACTAAAATAAACTAAACTAAATTAAATAAGACCTAAACCTAAACTTAAAATAAACTAAACATAAACCTAAATCTAAACTACATAAAGTAAAATAAACTAAAAATACAACTAAACCTAAATTAAAATATAAAACCTAAAAATAAACCTAAAATAAAAACCTAAAACCTAAACCTAAAAAAATAAAATAAAGACCTAAACCTAAACCTAAAAAATAATCTAAAAGTAAAACTCAACTAAAAAATAAATGTAAACCTAAACCTAAAAAATAAATTAAAATAAAAACCTAAAGTAAATAAACTAAACTAAATAAAAATAAAAAATAATCCTAAATAAAATTAAAAAGTAAAATAAACTAAAATAAATAAAAAATAAACTAAATAAAATGAACCTAGAGGTTTAATTAATTTTTTCTTTAAAAAAAACCCTAAACCCTAAACTTCAACACTAAACCTACAACCATAATCCCTAAACACTAAACCCTAAACCCTAAGCCCTAAACCCTAACCTTAAACCCTAAACCCTAAAAGCATAAACCCTAAAATCCTAAAACCCTAAACCTAAACCTAAACCCTAAACCCTAAACCCTAAACCCTAAACCCTAAACCTTAAACACTAAACACTAAACCCTAACCCTAAACTCTAAACCCTAAACCCTAAACCCTAAACCCTAAACTTAACCCTAAAGTGACTAAATAAATTAAAAAATAAACCTAAACCCTAAAACCTAATAAACCTTAACCCTAAGAATGGGCAGAACCTAAAGAAGAACATCACCTCAACTGTGCTAATTGGAATAAGATAAAAGCAGCTATAATGGTGGGGGGTATCTGAGGTGCGTGGATGGGTGGTGGTAAGTAAGTAGTGGTTTTGGAGGCGGGAGGAGAGACGAAGGTTACAGGCGTGGTGGTTGTGAAGATAGAGATAAGGGATATGATGGTGGATCTCACTACTCGAGAGGTCGAGATGGTTCTAATGAAAACTAGAGAAACTGAAGAATGATCGATCTGATCTATTGCGTATGGAACTATGTCTATAGTTTTGCTCTATGCGTGCTCATTTTGAATTTATGTCATCGCTTGTGTCTTACAAAACTTGATGTGTTGCTTGGTTGATGAAATTAAAATGAAGAAATGTTGAATCTGAATTTATTCTCTATGAAAACAAAAAAAACCAAAAACCTTAAACCCTAAACTAAAACATGAACCTTAGACCTAAAACCTAAACCCTAAATGCTAAACCCTAAAAACCCAAAACCCTAAATCCTAAATCCTAAACCCTAAACCCTAAAACCCTAAACCCAAACCCCTAAACCCTAAAACTTAAGCCATAAACCCTAAAACCTACAACCCTAAACCCTAAACCTTAAACCCCAAACCCTAAACCCTAACCTAACCCTAAACCCTAAATCCTAAACCCTAAAAAGCTATAAATATAAACATAAACTAAATGAAACCTAAAAAATAAATAAATAAATAAAACTAAACCAAAATAAAATAAAAATAAAATAAAATAAACACTTAAACTAAAACCTAAACCTAAACCTAAATAATAAAAACTAAACTAAAATAAAATAAAAATAAAACTAAACTAAAAATAAACAAAAACCTAAACCTAAACCTAAAAAATAAACTAAAATAAAAAAACCTAAAATAA
Organism: Cymbidium sinense; assembly: GCA_021442155.1. Lineage (NCBI taxonomy): Eukaryota > Viridiplantae > Streptophyta > Magnoliopsida > Asparagales > Orchidaceae > Cymbidium > Cymbidium sinense. The sequence goes on along the minus strand of CM038228.1, from coordinate 56,797,624 downwards.
GATAAATAAACCTAAAATAAATAAACTAAACTAAATAAAAATAAAAAATAAACATAAATAAAAAGAATAAAATAAAATAAACTAAAATAAACTAAAATAAATAAAAAATTAACTAAATAAACTTAAACTTATATTTTTTTGAAATAAAACCCTAAACCTAAACTAAACCTAAACTTAAATGTTAAATCCTAAACCTAAACTAAACCTAAACCTAAACTTAAACTAAACCCTAAACCTAAACCTATAACCTAAACTCTAAACCCTAAACTACTAAACTATAAAATACCTAAACCCTAAAACTAAACCCTAAACCTAAACCCTAAACCTAACTCCTATACTCTAAACCCTAAACCCTAAACCCTAAAACCTAAACTAACCTAAATAAAACCTAAACTCAAAACTAAACCCTAAAGCCTAAAACTAAACCCTAAATTCTAAATCTAAATAATAACCATAAACCTAAACTAAACCAAACCTAAACTATAAACCTAAACCTAAAACTATAAACCATAAACCTAAACCCTAAACCTTAAATAAAACATAAAAAACTTAAACCTAAACTAAATAAAACCTAAAATAAAAAATAAATAAAAAAAAAACCTAAACCTAAATAAAATAAAATAAAAACTTAAACTAAAACCTAAACCTAAACCTAAACCTAATAAAATAAAATAAAAATAAATTTAAATAAAATAAAATAAATAAAACCTAAAACTAAACTAAAAAATATAATAAACCTAAGAATAAAAAAAAAACCTAAATACAATAAAACTAAAACTAAAATAAACCTAAACAATAAAATAAAACTAACTAAATAAAATAAAATTAAAATAAACCTAAAAATAAATATATAATAAAAAATTAAACCCTAACTAAAACCAAACTAAAATAATAATAAAATAAATAAAATAAAATAAACTTAAACCTAAACTAAAATAAACTAAACTAAAATAAAGAAAACTTATACATATACCTAAACCTAAACAAAATAAAATAAAATTAAATTAAAAATAAAACTAAACCTTAACTAATAAATAAACCCTAAAATCTAAACCTAAAAAATAAAATAAAATGTAAACCTAAACTTAAAATAAAAAAAACCTAAAACTAAAAAATAAAAAATAAAATAAACTCAACTAAAAAAAATAAACCTAAACCTAAAACAACTAAAATAAAACCTAAACTAAAATAAATAAACCTAAAATAAATAAACTAAATTAAAAAAAATAAAAAATAAAAATAAAAATAAAAGTAAAATAAACTCAAATAAATAAAAAAATAAACTAAACAAACCTAAACCTACTAATTTACTTAATTTTTTTTTAAAACCCTAAACCTAAACTACAACCCTAAACCCTAACCCAAAACCCTAAACCCTAAAACCTAAACCCTAAACCTAAACCCTAAATCCTAAACCCTAAACCTTAAACCCTAAACCCTAAACCTTAAACCCCAAAACCTAAACCCTAAACCCTAAACCCTAACCCTAAACCCCAATCCTAAAACCCTAAACTAAACCCTAAACCCTAAACCCTAAAACCCAAATAAACCATAAACACCAAACCCTAAACCCCAAAGTAAACCTAAACCCTAAGAATGGCCAAACCTTGATGACATGAACATCACCATCAACCACCAGATCTAAATGAGGCTGGTAGTGGGGATCTGGAGGTGTTGGTGGATATGGAGGTGGTCGAGCAATGGTGGTTATGGAGGTGGGTGGAGGAGGTTACCATGGTGGTGGATGGAGAGATTGAGGAAATGATAAGGATCCTCCTACTTGAGAGTGTCATTCTAATGGGAACCAGAGAAAATAAGGAAATCATCTAATATGCTTATGGAACTGTCTTTATAGTAGAGATAATTCAACTTATCTAGGTTTTTGATTTGCTCTATGGGTGATCATTTTATCTATGTCATTGCTTGTGTCTTAGAAAACATGGATGCTACTTGGTTGATCAAATCAAAAAGAAAAAATGTTGAAATTTAATTTATTCTCTATTAAAAAAACCTTAAACCCTAAAACAAAATTAAACTTAAACCTAAACCTAAAACTTAAACCCTCCATAAACCCTAAACCCTAAACCTAAACCCTAAACACTAAACCCTAAACCCTAAACCATAAACTTGAAACCCTAAACCCTAAACCCTAAACCATAAACCCTAAATCCTAAACCTTAAACCATAAACCCTAAACCCTAAACCCTAAACCCCTAAACCCTAAACCCTAAAACTTATAACCCTAAATGTAAACACTAAACCCCAAACCCTAAACCCTAAACCATAAACACTAAACTAACCCTAAATGCTAAACTGTAAACCATAAACTAACCCTAAACCCGAACCCAAAAATCTTAAACCCTAAACCTTGAATAAAGATGTCATTAAGACTAGATCTAAAAAATGACCTATTGCTAACATAGTTATGGTAGCTAAAATGTCTTCAAGAGACTTTCCCTTGACTATTAGAGATTTAAATGCCGTAAACCCTAACCCTAAATCATTTTATAATACCATATATTATAGTATAATATTGCATCATATATTTGAGCATGTACTAATGTTTTTTTGGATGTTATAAGATGTTTTGAAATGCTCTAGTATATTATAGCATTATGCCCTATAGTCTATATTAATTTAAATCATAAAAATTTTGATTAAATAAATTAGATGATGAAATTTATTAAATTTGAAGTGGGAATTAGTAGTACCAAAGGTGCTATGCCACTTGCAATCTAAAAGTAAGATTTTATGTTCAAAATAAATATTGTATGTTGTAGCATAGTATAACATCATATATCATAATATATTATTCTACATAATTTAAATTCTTTTAGTATTTCATAATAATGAAATCAAGCCTACACTAGCATTATTTATAAAAATGTTGATTTATACTTTAAAATGGTGGAATTTGGCCAAATTCATAATAGGTAAGGCATGTCATCATAATATATTATTTCAATTTAAAATATGTAAGTGATACAACTAAAACATATAGTTTTTTATTGTTTAGACTAATTTTATGATTTTTAATCCTAAGAATTCCCTTGTGATGTGATATGCAATATAATATAATATAATATGTTATAGTGTGTTATATAGGATAAAACATAGTGTAGCATCATGCATTATAGCATACCATTGTCTATTACTACTTGTTGTTTAGCAAATTTTCATTTTTTTTTATAGTATGATGTAGTAGAGTTTGTATTGGTATAATTCATAAAAAATACTAATTTATAGGTCGAGATGATGGATTTGGCCAAATTTAAGGTAAGCTTTGGGGGTGTGCTATGGTGTGTTATTTAATCAAAAGAATGGAATTTTGCATCCAAAATAAATGTTCATTTTTCAACCAAATTTTATAATTTTTGCTTAAAGTTATTCATTTTAAGGTGTAGTGCAAGATAATATATTATATGAAAGCATATTAAAAATATAATATACATAACAACATAACTTCACATAAATATGAATGTGGTGGTGTGTTACCAAATGTTATTGTACATTTTAGTATGTTTTACTTTTGTTATAATACATTGGGTCAAAATTCATAAAAATTTTAATTTGAAGGTTGAGATGGAAGAATTTGGCCAAATTCATGACACACTAAGAAGCAACCAAAATTATGCTATTTTGCACCATTTCTAATAAAAAAATAAATAATTTTACATCCAAAATGAACATTATTCATATTTTGATAAAATTTTGTTATTTGTTCCTTTTAAGTGATTTTAATGAGGTGTAATGTTAGAATATATTATATTATAGCAAATTATAATATAACATCATATATTATAATATAATATAGTGTTAATTCACACTATAATATGTTTAGCATGATATTGTATAGTTAGTTTGAGCTTGCACCATCACAAATCATAAAATGTTGATTACAATGTTAAGATGATGTAATATGAATGAATACATTGTTAATCTTTGGTTGAAGTATTAAAGGTGTGCATAAGAGAAGAAATAAGATTTGATGAGAATTCCATGTCAAGGACATGGAGGGAGATCCGCTAGGGGATCACACATGCATTGGACATGACATATGAGGGTCTATTCGAGGCATAGAAGAAAATTTGGTGGAGATAAGGTTTGAATTTGATTTGATTATGTGATTTGTAGAAAAAAGATCTGTTGGGGATAAGAATCTATAATTAACCATGATTTAAGATCAAATCTACTTTAATTAGTTTTGTTTTAATTAATGTGGAGGCACATCTAGAGATATGGGCTTGAGTCCAGAGGATCGTGTATATGAACCTTCCACTAGGGAAGCGTGTCTGGCTATCTCTGGGATTGGGATTTGAGTTTGATTTCAATTTGTTTGAGGATGTATCCACTAGGGAATAAGAGTTTGGTTGGATTTCTTTGATTTAGACTCTAGGAGTTGGTTTAATTTGGCTCCACTAGGGAGGTTGGTTTTGAATTTGATTTATTTGTTGTTGACTTGTTATATATGATTTGGGGCTCCACTAGAGAGAAGGGTGTGATTTAACTCCACTAGGGAAAATTAGATCGGGTTTAATTTAATTTGAGTTAATGTATGGACCTATCGTGTGATGGAACCACTGAGAATATATCTTGACCTACTCAGTTTACAAATCCAAAGGGATAGTCTACTTATGGGTAGAGCTAGCCAACCTAAGGGTTCCTTTTGGTGTGCAACTTATGCTAGGAAGAAGGCATAGCAGACTTACATCTTCAAAGTGAGGAACAACCCGGGGTGACTGTTGGATGCACAACAAATCGAACGACCTAGGGACTCTTGAGTGAATGCCATTGGGGACTTATGTCAACTCAAAAATAGTCGATTAATTTTATCTTAATTTCATGTGATTTGATATGGTTTGTTTGGTTTAGTTTGATTTGAATTGAGGCATATCTGGATGTGAGCTCAATCAAATTTGATAGATTTAATTTATGGACCATGTGGTGTGCGTTGGACCCAGAAGAAATATCGGACTTGTCCTATCTCAAATTTATAAATCCAAAGGGATAGTCTACTATGGGATGGGGCTAACCAACCTAAGGGTTGCCTTTTTGTGCAATGGTTGTGCTAGGAAGAAGGCATAGTAGACTTACATCTTCTTAAGCAAGGAACAACCGGGTGACTTGTTGGTAGCATAACAAATAGAACCCAAGGGAGTGAGTGAATGTCATTGGGGACTTATATCAACTCAAGAGTAGGGATTCTATGGGAGTTTTCTGACACTACCTAAAGATAGGATGCTTGGGAAAAGGTACCACTAGAGGTGTCCTCTAATCCATAGTGAATATATATTTTATTTATATGTTTTGCATGGACCCTATTGGTGTGTGAGGGACCCACTAAGAAGGGGCTATGTTGCCTTGACCTATCTCGATTTCTTGGACCAAGGAGAATCACATCCAGATGGATTCTCAACCAAGGGGTGGTTACTAGGAAAGGAGAACTATCAATCTAGATAGTAGGTAGTGTCTAAATGGGGTTAAAAGGATGTGATCCAAATATAGTGCCATAGGAGATGTTGCTAGGGATTATCACGAGCCACAGAAAAAAATCTTATAAGTGTATGATGGCCAACTCAAGGAGAAAGCATAGCGGACTTACATCTACCATGAGTGGTGTATCTAAGTGCGAGAACCAACCAACCTAAGGTGTATTCAGCATGAGTGGTGTATATCGACATAGTGAGAACCAACCAACCTAAGGTGCCCATGTGCGATGATCATCTAGAAAGAAAGCATGTAGGCTTACAACTTTCCAAGCGATCATCGATAGTCTGTCATTGGCGGATGATGCTATCGACCTAGAGTGACTACTAAGGGGAGCCAGGAAGGATTTGACTAAACTTGAAGATGTTAGGGAAGGAGGAGCTAGGGACTTATCCTAAACCTCAAATATACTCAACCGTTAGTGCACAAGGCTAATCTAAGAACAAAGCATAGCAGACTCACATCTTCTTAAATAAAACCAACATGAGGTAGCTTATCGGCCGCAGTAAGGCCTACCAAACTAACAAGGTGCTCATCGATGTTGGCCAAGTAAAGGAAGGAAAGCATAGCGACTTACATCCTCAAAATAAGACCACTGGGGTGACAAACTAGCAGGGTAGCATGTCAGCCAGACCTAGAGCAGTTATTGAGTGAGTGTTATTGGGGGAATTAGCTCAACTTAGAGTAGCCTGAGATAAAAGATATATGTTTATTTTATATGTTTGTGTGTAGTTTGTATTTATTTTGTGTTAATGAAGGATAAGACATCACGGGTTCATTACACCTACCTAAACATCATGGTAGGTTCATAACAAGAATACTTTCAACATGGAAGAGATTGAATTCAAAATGGAATTTTTATTGATGATAATTATTTTCAAACATGATTTATAATATTTCTTTAAGTAGAGCCCATTGATTGGAAGCATTGGGCACTCTCCCTTATGATTAATAAGCTGATAAGATCCTCTTTGGTAGGCCTTCTCTATGGAAAAAGGGCCTTCCCAAGTGGGTTCAAACTTGCCTCCCATCTTACGATGGGCAACAATCGGTCTCCTTAGAACTAAAATAAGCTCTCCTACTTGAAAAGCTCTAGATGACCAACTTTTGTGAGCTTGAATCATTTTAGCTTTGTACAACTTTGAGGTTTTGGCATGCCTGCGCATCTCTCTCAAACCTTTAATCTCTTCTAACCATAACTTGGGGTTCAACTTTATTATGATCTTACTACCCATAACTATCCTTAGTGATGGCAGTTGGACTTCTAATGGTAGAATGGCTTCAGACCCATACACTAAGGAGAAAGGAGTAGGCGAGTTGAGTTGGAGTTATATATATGTATGGTAGGCCACAAGGCTTCAACTAACTGCTCATGCCTTCACTTGTTGTTGTCAGTGTCTTCTTAGTATTTGGATGAGAGTTTTGTTGAAGGCTTACGCTAATGTTTCCCTGGGTAGTTGATGGTAGAATATCTCCAATCTATGTTGTGTCTCGGGAAAGTTGTTGATCTCGGTGCTCTTGAATGCAATACCATTATTAGATATAATTCATCAAGGCACTCCAAACCTATATATGATATGGTTCCTAAAAAAATTAGAGCACATCTTTGAGCTATGACCTCTCTGAGAATCACCTTCACCCATTTGGAAAAGTAGTTAGTAGCGACTAAGATGAAGATGACCCTTGGAAGAAAGGATCAATCAGGACCCACTATGTTGGTACCCCAACACTCAAATGGCCATGAGGCCAATGTAGGATGTAGAATGTTGGGTGGTTGGTGTAGGACCACAATGTGTATTTGACATTGGTGGCATCACTAGCATATCCATGCAATCTTTGATCATCGATGGCGGTAGTATCTAGTCTCTTGATCTTGGCTTTCATCTTTGACGGTGGTTGGCTCCACATAATCTTGAGTGTACCTCAATTATTATCTTGGGCTTCATTCTTGTATAAATATTGTAACCACATATATGATCAAGATGGTATAAGACACCATCCACAAGAGCATAGGAAAGTGTTCTCTACTTCATGATGGGCTTGGGACTTCTCTTGAGGTAGTTTGCTTTATTTAGGTAATCCATGAATGGTTGCCTCCAATAACTCCATCCTTCTTAATAATGGCAACCTCCCTTCAAGAAGTACTTTTTTGAGTTCAATATCAATAAGGGATAAGACTTGTCTATTTTGGACCTTTATTGATATGGACTCATCCTTGACATGCCAACTCCTTGAAAGCTAAAGCATACACTATGACATTCTCTCCTCATAAAATCTTATAAATGGTAACCTCTAGATTTGGGCCAAAACTCCATGGTGTACTTGTGGTAGTGATGGAGCTTGGGCTTTATAACCTTATAGGACCAGATTTGGTTGATAACTAGAGAATCCCCAGAAGATGTTGATGTTGATGCTTAGAGTAATGGATAACTCCAGAAATCGAGCTCATATTTGTTGGTGCAAGGATTGGACAGATGATATGAGAATCTCATCACATCATGGTTCGGAGTTAAGAGAACTATTCCTACCCTTGCCTTTCTTGAATAGTAGATTGTGGTTCTTCTCCTCTTTGAGAGGAAGCCAAACCATCAAAGTACATCTCCCAATGGTGAATGCTAGTATCCCTAAGTTCATGATTTGTTCATCGGAGATCATCACTAGAAAAAAGTGTGTGCTTAAGAAATCTACTGCACTTGTCCTTTCACCACATGGAGGTATGTAAGTCAATTACGAGAGGATCATGGATCGTCATGCCAATCATCCAGATAGCATCACTTGTGTCATGAGATGCTATAGTGGATTGATCTTAGAGATTAAGTTCACCTTATGAGGAAGCATGTAGTGTTGTAGCTTTTGGGATGCAAAGATTAAAGCTAGGCAATGCTTCTCAATGGGTGGATAATTAGCCTTAGTAGGGATTAGATGACGGCTGAGGTAGTAGAGTGTGTTTTCCTTCCCTTCATCATTGGCTTGGGCCAATAAAGCACCAAGAGTCATCTAACACATTAATGTAAAGTATGACTTGCCCATAGGGATGCTAGAAGCGGCATCGGTAATGCTTGATGTCTTTGAAGGCATGCTCACACTTGTCATCCCCAAACTTGGCATCCTTTTGACAAGTCGAGAATGGATGACATCTTCTCGATAGGTTGGATATAAACATCTTAGATATACACCCCTTGGAATGATCGAGTTGAGTTAAACTTTTAGGGGGGTGGCATTTCTAATATCACATTGATCTTCTCCATCGATTTTGATTCCTAGGTGTGGACACAAACCAAGGAATTTCCCACTACTCTGAATGCACACTTCACAGGGTTCATTATGAGGTTATATTATCTTAACTATTTGAAAACTACTCTCAAGTCAAAGAGATGGTCTTCCTTTTCTCTACTTTTGATGATTGACATGATGATGAATGAATGAGTTCATCGAAGATTCAAGTCATAGCCTGCTGGTATGTAGCACCAACATTTTTAAGGCTGAAAGGCATGACCTTATAGCAATAGATTTTCGAGGTTCTAAAGTAGTGTTTCTTTCATCTTGAAACCATCTTTATTTGGTTATATCGGATGAGCCATCCATGAAGAGAAGACTTGAGATGAGGCAATGTCCACCATCAACTCGATTGGTAGTGGAAATTCATCTTTTGGACATGCCTTATTTAAATCCCATGCATATGTGAATTTGGCCATTCTTTTCTTAATTGGGATGATGCTGGCTAACCGGTGGTATTTTTCTTCTGATGAAGCCAACATCGATCAATTTCTTGACTTCAAAATGACTATTATTATGTCTAATGCATGCATAGGAGCTTGCTTGATAGGGTTAGTAGGCTCTATTGCTAGTTTATGGACTATGTCGAGCCAATCATCTCTTCATAACTCCATGCAAGCGTCCTTAAACTCGATCAATAGCTAACTAAGTCATTGGTTTTTAATTTCATTCAATAAACAAGCGTGTATGTTGGGTGTGGATCTTCTTGATTCTAAGTTGATTTCCTTGAGCTCATCAATGGTTGACTTGATCTCTTCTTTGAACTCTAGTGCATCTTTGACTTCAAAATCATCTAGATCATCGAAGTTTCTAAGAGCTCCTCATATGAGTTAATGTGATTTGAAAAGAACCTATAAATTCTAAATGATTGGTGATGACTAGCATGTCATCATCAATTGGACCCACATCGAATCTAGTCCCATCTTGATTGAGAGCTTTTGCATTTATTCTTCCATATTCTTTCAAAGTAGTATGAATGATGCTTTGACCAAGTATGTTGGATTAACCCTATCTTTGTTAAATTATGAACACAAGGTAAGTACCAATCAAAGGTAATTCTATTACATCTTTATATGAATCATCCTTAAGTTCTACATCAACTTCTTGACTTATGGATGATACTGCCAGAAAGAACCTTTGAGTCTTCACACCTGTGGATGACTTAAGAGTTTCCTTAACTACCAAACCCTCAACTTTTTGAGAGGAAAGTGGATGCACTTATACTTTGCTTTGGAGCCTGGTCTTCATTGCTATCTGGCTCAAGTGTCACCTCCAAGGGAATCTACTATTGAGAAGAGTTGGCTGGTATGCTAACCATATAAGACTCATCATATGAACTAGATTCTAAGTCTTTATGGATAGTAGGTGTACTCTTAATAGTTGGGACATATCTTTTATTGTGTGTCCAATAAAGTTTTCCACCCAGGGGTGCCTAATTGGCCTCTTCCCTCACTTTGGTGGAGGTCGTCATCCAACCCATATGTTTGAATGGAGTAACAAATGGGTGGAATCTAATGTTAAGCTCCACTTCCTCCTCCAAGTCTATTTCCACTCCCTTTTATTTTCTTTTTCAATTTTTCTTTTCTTTTTTCTTTTTCTTTTCTTTCTTTTCTTTTCTTTTTTCTTTTTTTTTGGCCAAGTTCATGAGAATAGACTTGTTGATTTTGAGGGAGGTAGTAAGGCATCCTCATATATGTCGACCCCGTGAACTATAATGGCTTGAGATCTCCTTTGACATAGATGATCCCACCTCTCATAAACTTCATACATTGATGTAGAGGATGGAACTATGTTGTTCTCATGTATCCATGGTCTCCCAAGCGTTGAAAGATGTATCAAGTCTATAATGTGAAACTTGGCTTGATCTTCCAATCATCTATCTCCAAGCAACACTATGGAGCTGGGCTTGACCTCACTTTTGGAGTATTCAATCTTCCCATCTTAGACTTAGAAGTCTTCTAGACACTAAGACTTCTAGTCATAAGTCACTTAACACAATTCTAAAACTTACTTAAACCTACTAAGACTTAGAAGGGTTAACCATAGGATTAGGTTATGCCTTGGGATTAGGATAATCCACCTACCTACAACCCAAATCCAATCCATGTTCACCTTCTCAAACCAAACCTCAAGTTCAATTCAAACATCAAATTCAAATCCAAATCAAACCCAAATTCCAAAACCAAATGATTGAAGCCCATGATCAAATCCAAACTTGAAACCCTTCCTAAGCCATATGACCTATCCATGGACTTAGCCAAATCTTAATCCAAATCAATCCAAAATCAATTGATTTTCTCATAATCAATTTATATCTTCAATCATCTTCTAAATATAAATCAAATCTACATTCAAATGATCAAAACTAAATCAAACTAAATCAAATAAATTAACCCTTCCAAGCCATATGACTATCCATGGACTTAGCCAAATCTTAATCCAAAAAGTCAAACTCAATTGATTTTCTCACAAATCAATCATATTTTCAATCATCTTCACAAATTTAAATGAAATATACATTTAAATCATCAAAACTAAATCAAACCAAATCAAAATCCAAACTAAGCCACATGACCCAACTCCATGGACTTAGCCAAATTCCTTCATTCCAAAACACAAATTCAATTGATTTTCTCATGAATCAGTCATACCTTCAATCATATTCACAAATATAAATAAAATCTACAATCATCAAGACAAACCAAAATCAACCCAAGTCAAACCCGACTTAACCCTCTTGACTTGAAATGTTCAAATGAACTAAAATCCATTTGAACCCAATCCAATTGCAATTAAATTTATATATAAATCCCAAATCCATATATAAACTCAACTAAATAAAACTCAACCCAAAATCAAGCCAACTAATTGGTCCACTTGACCCAAAGTGGCCAATTTGACCTATTTGAGCCAAGTTCTAATCCTACCCAAATTGGATTGAACCAAGCCCATCAAAACCTCTCATCATGATTGTTGATCACCCGGTTGATCAATTATCATAAATTGGTCAAACCAAGTCAACTTGGTTGACCAAGTCAACCCTTAACCCATATGAACCCAAACTAGCAGCTAAGCCAAATCCCTTGAAACTGATTCATACAAATCAAAATCAATATTTGAATATGACTTGACCTTATAATTAAGTCAAACCAAACCCAATTGGCCCTCTTGACCCAAGTTGACCCAAATTGACCTAAAAAATAAATTGGGTCAAATCAAAATATAAACCAAATTGATTGCAACAAATGGCTCAAGTTCATTCCAAATTGATTGCTGAACTTGACCAAAGCCATGATTGGACCCAATTGAACCCAATTGACCTACTTAGTCCAAATTTGACCTAAAGGTTCAAGTTGGCCTAAATCAAAACCAAATCCAAATTAATTGAAACAAAGCCTACAATCATCTTCAATTGGTTAACTAAACCCAAACCAACACCCAACCCAAGAATTTGGAAAATTGTCAAATTGGTAAACTTATTTGACCCAAATGAATTCAAATGAGAAAAATCAAATCTAGGAAACTAAACCAAACTAATTAACCAAAACATCCCAAATGATCATATGAACTTGACCACCCTTGGTTTGACCCAATTTGACTAATTGGTCAACTTGACCCAACTAACCAAATTTGACCTAAATGAGTCAAATTGAGTCAAACCTAACCAAATCAACTCCAATTGACTTGAAATTTGGGCTAACCCACTTTTGGCTCATTTCAAATCTGCCCAAATCAAATCAAATGCCAAATGACCATTCTACCCTTGTGTCAAGGGCTTCACAATAGACAAATCACCCATGTAAGTGGCCATTTCATTCTTTGGCCACTACTCTCAATGGTCCACTTGGGCACCTAGGATAATGTCCACGACCAAGGGGTTTGGTTGGCCATGATCCATGGGAGGTGAAATCACCTCACCCTCCCCATTGGAACATTTGAAACCATAGGACACCCATGATTCCTCCTTGGAGCCACCTCCACACCTTCAAGAACCAAAGAGCCAACTCACCTCCCACCCCACCATGACTCTAAGATGGGGATGGCCACTAAGCCAAACTCGATCCCACCATCGATCAAGATGAAGGTAGTATACCTTCCAGTCAAACACACACAAAAATCATTTTTTAGAGTCCTAGCTACCCAAGATGAGCCGCTAGAGCCATTCCTTAAGCTCCCAAGCTTGTTCCTTGATCAAAAAATGCCATTCCTGTCCATCCTGAAACAGGACACTCCCATTTTTTACCTAACTTCCATATTTCTCTATCAAACTCTAATTAACTTTGCACACCTTCCTAGGCCTTTATTGAGCAAATGAATCATCTCCCAAGCTTCGAGCACGAGGTGGGACTTGATCAAAGATGAGCTCCAAATCATCAGTTCATGGCCTTCAGAGAGAACATCGAGGAATTGATCCAATGCTGCTCAGCAGGCTTCTCACTAGAGAAGCTTCCTCAATCATTACTTAAGCTCGATGAGTATGCTTCCAAAAGCGATCCTTAACCAAAATGGGTTGGATATTTTTGAAGAGAACTTGCATCTCGTGTGATCTTGACCATTGGATCCCCTCCGATCGATGTCGTGAAGGTGTGGGATCCTTTTGGAATTGATCTAAGCTTGAGTAAGCTTGGATCAAGTGAACAATGGCGGATGAACTTCATTCTCCCTCACTTGCATGACATTATATATCACCATCATTCCACATGATCGAGAATGGATGGTCATGATTACATCCACTAGATTGATGATTTAATCTATTAAGGCGTGGGATTAATCGATCTTGATAGATGGCAAAAGAGAAGCATCTCACCACCACATAGGCCGAGTGGATAAGTTTTAAGCGACCAATCTGCGCCATGGAAATTGTGCATCATGGCAGATTAGACTTTAATTGGCTTAATTAATTTTTAATGGTTAAAACTTCTAAAATCATGAAAATCATAAATAAATTAAAAAATATAAATAAATACTTATTTTAAAGGTATTTTAGAGGAGAATTAAATAAAATGATCTTAACTAATTTTAAAAGTAATTAAGTTTAATTACAAAATTAATTAGCTTAATAATTTTTAATTACTTGAAATTAATCCTAAATTTTGTGGGTTAATTTAATAAAATGACTCTCACCTCCCAAGATTTTCTTGGGATTTATTGCTCACTTAATTAAGAAATGATGAATTAAACCTAAGCTCTTTTAAGTTAAAATGATTAATTAATCATGAATAGTAACAAATTGGTTAATTATATTTATTAATCATTGTTCAATAGTAAGCGAACTAAGGAATACAGTTGGGACCCCTTTCCCTCAGTTCATTTCACCCTTTTTTTTAAAAATGAAATTAATTAACAACAACAACAACAACAACAACAACAAGCCTTAATCCCACAAGGTGGGGTCGACTACATGAATCCTTCGTCTCCATTGTGTCCTATTATGTGTCAAATTCTTATTTAATTCAAGTATACTAAGATCATTTTTTATACATCTTAACTAAGTCTTTTTAGGTCTACCTCTACCTTTCTTTACGTAAGGAAAATCTAATGCATCTACTCTCTAATGGTCTGGACGGTAGGCGCTTTATGTGGCCAAACCATCTAAGGTGACTCTCCCTAATCTTATCTACCAGCTACTCCAACTTTTTCCCGAACATACTCCTTTTGCATTCTATCTCTAAGGGTAAAGCCACTCATCCACGAGCATCCTCATCTCTAACACTTAACTTAGTCTTATGTTTCTCTTTTATTGGCCAACATTACGCACCATAAGTCATTGCAAGTCTTACCACCATCTTATAAAATTTTCCTTAAGTTTAAGTGGAACTTTTCTACCACATAATAGGCCAGATGCATTCCTCCACTTCAACCATCCAACTTGAATTCTACTAATAACATCTCCATCTATTTCACCATCATTTTGAACAATAGAGCCTAAATATCTGAATCACTCACTCTTATTAATGACTTGATCACCTAAAGTCACAACACTATCACTAAAACTTCTACAACTAAAATTACACTCCATATATTCAGTTTTAGATCTACTTAAATGAAAACCTTTAGACTTTAAAGTTGACCTCCATAATTCAAGTTTCTGTTGGACTCCCTCTCTAGTCTTATCAACAAGAAGAATGTCATCAGCCAAAAGCATACACCAAGGTACATCTTCTTGTAAATGCCTAAGAACATCCATAACTAAAGTAAAAAAGATAAGGGCTTAATGTTGATCCTTGATGTAATCCAACTGAAATAGGAAAATATTTTGTCAATCCTCCTTGTGTTTGGACACAAATGCTTGACTAGTATACATATCCTTAATGACTTGAATATAACCAATATTAACTTCTTTCTATTCTAGAACTCTCCAAAGAATATCTCTTGAGACTTTATCATAAGCTTTCTCTAAATCAATAAATATCATATGTAGATCCTTCTTATTTTCTCTATGCTTCTCCATCAAACCTCTTAACAAATGTATAGCATCCATAGTAGATCTACCTGGCATAAAACCAAATTGATTGTGAGAAACTTCTGTATCACATCGTAACCTATGCTTAATTACTCTCTCCCATAATTTTAATGTATGGGACATTAACTTAATTCCTCTATAATTTGCACACTCTTGTGCATCACCTTTATTCTTAAATATAGGAACCAACAAACTCTTTCTCCACTCATCGCATCTTTTTAGCCTTTAAAATAACATTAAAAGATTTGTAAGCCAAGAAATTCCTTGATCTCTAAACATTTCCACACTTCTATTGGAATATTATCGGTCCCACTGCTTTTCCACATTTCATTTTCTTTAAAGCTTCACTTCAGTTACTAATGATGATAAAATGAAATTCTCTATTTTGTTTAGGGTATTAAGGTTGCTAAAATCAATCGTACTTTCAGATCCTTCATTGAAAAGTTTATTAAAATAACTCATCCACCTATTTTCAATATTTTTTTCTAAGAAAAGCACTTTATTATTTTCATCCTTAATACCGCTCACTTGAACTATCTTTACTTCTCCTATCTCTTTGGTTGGCTAACTTATACATACATCTTTCACCTTCTTTGGTATCTAATCTATTGCATAAATCACTAAAAGCTAAATTTTTTTGCATCATATATTGCTTTCTTAGAATCTCTGGTCATTTTATATCTTTCCCAATTCTCGAGTTTTTACATCTAAACTAAGTTTTATAACAATGCTTCTTATTTCTTATCTTTTCTTGCACACTCTGACTCCACCACCAACTATTCTTATTAAAAGAAGCTTTTACTTTTGATTCACCAAGCACATCTTTAGCAACTTGCTTAATTTCACATGATATTTTTTCCCACATAACGTTAGCTTCCTTATGAATATCCCAAACTCTAATTTCTTGTAGCTTGCTCTTAAAAATATTTTTATTTGTGTTCTTTAAGTGTCCCCATCTAATCCTAGGATAATAATTTAGTTTATTTTTTCTCTTACAACCTTTCATCTTGGTTAATTAAATCATTTAATCAAATTGAAATCATAATCACATCATACCTTAATTAATTAAATCTTAGGGTAGATCTTTAGATGTTTAATAACCTAAAAGAGTTTAATGAAATTATGGTTAGTCCACATGTGTCAGAAAACCATAAGAGTAATTAATAAAGTCCCTTAATCTAATTATTAATCGTATTTGCATTAGGCCCCTTTTATTTGCTAGGATCATTGCATGTTTATTTTCCATATATATCATGTTGGCTCATAATTATTTAGTTAATTACTATAAGGTGACATTAGTAAGAGTGATTAATTCATCTAATTAAGGGTTCAACTTCATTAACCCATAAAATTAACTTAATTACATTTCCTTAAATTAAATCAAATCACTAATGTGGGAATGGGTTTAAAAGAGTAAGTGATGATTTCTCTTCTCCTCTTTAAATCAAATCAAATCCAAGACTTAATTAATTAAGAATCTTTAGTTTGCTTTAAATAATCTTATTTGATTTATTACCATTAAGAACAAGTTTGGTTGAATGATCACATGCTTATATTTGATTGTCCTCTTTCCAATCATGTTAAATTTGGTATGTCATTTGAATTCATGCATCCATCTTTTCAAAATCAAGTAAAATAAAATTGATTACCATTATGTAAGCTTGCATGTGTTGATTTAATTTAATATATGCGTGGCTATTATCACTATTAAATCTAAATGTGTTTTTCAAAAGCTTATAAATGAATAATAATATGTTTTATGATGCTAGATATAAATACATAAGAAATGCATGTGCTTATAGCTTAAGTGTATGAATGTTGAGTTCTCTTTCCTCTATTCATGTATTGATTTATATAAGATTGAATGGTAATGGGTATATAGTCTGGATATCCCGAGAACACAAGGCTTTAGCTAGCCCCAAGGAGGTCATTTGATTACCTCACTTCCCTGGTTTGTTACTTGGTTGATGAAATTGAAAAGAAGAAGTGTTAAATTTGAATTTGTTCATTGTTAAAAAAAATCAAAAACTCTAAACCCTAAACCTAAACCCTAAACCCTAAACCCCAAAACCTAAAAATGTTAAACCTTAAACCCTAAGAATGGGCAGAACCTTGATGGCAGGAACACAACTGTCAACCATGCTCAGTCTAGATCTGGCGGTTGAGGCAAAGGTGAAGGCCGCAGTTATCGCAGTGGTGGTGGGGGATCTGGAGGTGCATATGGAGGTGATGGTCGGAGGAGTGGTGGTTATGAAGGTGGGAGGAGCGACGGAGGTTACATCCATGGTGGTGGCGAAGGGAGAGATCAGGGATATGATGGTGGAACCCGCTACTCGAGAGGCCAAGGTGGTTCTGATGGGAACTGGACAAACTGAAGAATGGCAGATCCAATCTGTTGCTTATGGAACTATGTCATTATAATAGAGACGGTTCTAGTTATCAAGGATTTTTTATTTGCTCTATGCGTGCTTATTTTTTTATCGATGTTGTCGCTTGTGTCTTAGAAAGCTTGATGTGTTACTTGGTTGATGAAATCGAAAAGAAGAATGTTGAATCTAAATTTGTTCTTTGTTTAAAAAAAACAAAACCCAAACTAACACAAACCTAAACCTAAAACATAAACCTAAAACTTAAAAACCCTAAACCCTAAACTCTAAACCCTAAACTCTAAACCCTAAAACCATAAACCCTAAACCCTAAACCCTAAACCCTAAAACCTAAACCCTAAACCCTAAAACCTATAGCCTAAACCCAAAAAAAACCCTAAACCCTAAAGCCTAAACCCAAAAAAAAAAACCTTAAACCTTAAACCAACAACTAACCCTAATCCATAAACCCTAAACCCTAAAAAGATAAAAATCTAAACCTAAACTAAATAAAACCTAAAATAAAATAAATAAAAAACCTAAACCAAAATTAAATAAAATAATAAAATAAAATAAAACATAAACTAAAAAAAAACCTAAAGAAAGATAAAATAAAAAAATAAACTAAACTAAAATTAAATAAATAAAATCCTAAACTAAAGTACAAAATAAAATAAATAAAAGCTAAACCTAAAGTAAAATGAAATAAACATAAAATAAAATAATATAAACTAAGGAAAATAAACTAAACTTAAAAATAAAACTTAAAAATAAAACTAAAATAAAACTGCAAGAACCTAAAAAAAATAAAGAAAAACCTAAACCATAACCATAAAATATAAAATAAAATCTAAACCTAAAAAAATATAATAACAATAAAACCAAACTAAAAAATAAACCTAAACCAAAGAAATAAACTAAAATCAATACCAAAAATGATAATAAATAGAGCTAAAATTAAAATAGTAAACTAAATAAAAATAAAAATAAATAATAAAATAGGCACAAATAAAAAAAATACACTAAATAAACCAAAACCTACTAGTCTACTTAATTTTTAAAAAAATTAAAAAATAAAATAAATAAAATACATAAATAAGAAACCCTAAAACTTACCCTAAACCCTAAACCCTAAACCCTAAACCTTAAACTATAAACCCTAAACCCTAAAAACCTAAAAGCCTAAACCTAAACTAAATAAAACCTAAAAATAAAATAAATAAATAAAACCTAAACGTAAATAAAATAAAAAAATGAACCTAAACTAAAACCTAATCCTAAACCTAAACATAAAAATAAAATAAAATAAAAAATAAAAAATAAACTAAAATATAATAAATAAAAACCTAAACCAAAAAAATAAACCTAATAATAAATAAAAAATAAAACTTAAACCCTAAATTAAAAAAAAAAGAAACCTAAACCTAAACTTAAACTAAACTAAACTAAACTGAAATAAATAAACCCAAAAATAAAAACCTAAAAATAAACCAAAAAAATAAACCTAAAACCTAAACCTAAAAATTAAAATAAAAAACTAAACCTAAACCTAAAAATATAAAATAATACCTTAAACTAAAAAAAATAAAATAAATGTAAAATAAAACTAAACTAAAAGTAAACATTAACCGAAAGTTAAGCCTAAAAAATAAACTAAAATAGAAATCCATAATTAAAATAGATAAACATAAAATAAATAATCTAAACTAATTAAAATTAAAATTAAAATTAAATAAAATTAAAATTAAACCTAAATAAAAAATAAACTAAAATAAACTAAAATAAATCAAAATAAACTAAATAAACATAAAACCTGCCATTTACTTAACTTAAAGATAAAATAAAATTAAGTAAAATAAAACCCTAATCCAACCCTAAACCTAAAACTAAACTAGCCTAAACCCTAAACCCTAAACCCAAAACTAAATCATAAAACCCTAAACCCTAAACACTAAACACTAAACCCTAAACCCTAAACCCTAAGACCCTAAACTCTAAACCCTAAATCATAAACCCTATACCCTAAACCATAAACCCTAAAACCCCCCAAAACAACCACAAAAACTCAGTCCACTAAGCCATAAATCCTAAAACCAAACCTACAACCCTAAACCTAAATTCCACCACTAACCTAAAACCTAAAACCTAAACTAAATAAAACCTAAACCTAAATTAAAAAACCTAAAAATAAAATAAATAAGAAAAACTTAAACCTAAATAAAATAACATAAAATAAATAAAATAAAAACCTAAACTAACCTAAATAAAATAAAATAAACATAAAAATATAAAACCTTGAAAAAAATCAAACCTAAACATAAAATAAAAATTAAATAAACCTAAAGTTAAATTAAATAAAAACTAAATAAAAAACTAAACTTAAAAAATATACCTAAAATAAAACCTAATAAAAAAAAATAAACCTAAAACCCTAATCTAAAAAAACCTAAAATAAATAAAATAAAATAAACTTAAACCTAAACTAAAATAAATAAAACCTAACCTTAAACCTAAACCCTAAGAATGGGTAGAACCTTGATGGTAGGAACATCACTATCGACCAGGCTAAGTCTAGATCTGGCAGTGTAGGCAAAGGCAAAGGCGACGATTATCGCAGTGGTGGTGGGGATCCGAGGTCTTGGTGGATATGGAATGAATGGGTCAAGTTGACCAATAGGTCAAATTGGTCAAATAAAGGATTGGGTTAAGTCCATATGACCATTTGAAATATTTTGGTACCTTTGGTTTGGTTCAATTCGGTATATATTTGATTTTTGGCTCATATGACTCATTTAGGTCAAATGGGTCAAGTTGACCTATTTGACCAATTTGACCTATTTGGGTTTGGTCAAGGGTAGGTTTAGGTTCAAAGGTTGACTTGGTCAAGTTCAAACATAGGTCATGAGTGAACTTAGATCAATGGTTTCAATCAATTTGGCTTAGATCAGGTTTTGATATATTTTGGCCCTTTAGGTCAAAATGGGTCAACTAGGCTAATTGGGCTAGGTTAGGTTCAAAGGTTGACTTGGTCAAGTTCAAACATAGGTCATGAGTGAACTTAGATCAATGGTTTCAATCAACTTGGCCTATGGTGGATTTTGGCTATGTAAGGTTTCATTTTAGGTTAAGTGTTGACTTAGTCAACCCTTAAGTTTGACTTGGTCAAGGCTTGATTTGAAGTTGATTGATCTTGTATGTGGACTTATGATTAAAATATAAATCCACTTACAAGTGGTTTGAGGTCAAATGGGTTTTGATCTATTTAAAAATTTCATATTCAAAGGAAGAATATGAAGGGTTTTAAGTTTGATTTTTGATTTAGATTTTGATTGTTTGATTGAGGTTTAGATTTATATATGAGCTCATGATGGTAGGATTTATTGAACCATGATAGAAAATCAAGAGTTTGGCTTGATTTAGAATTGATTTGGCTAAGTTCAAGATTTAGGCTTGAAAAGCTTAGATTTGATTTTGAATTGATTTGAATTTGATTTTTGGAGTTGATTTTGGTTGTTTGAATTTATATTTCATTTATATATGTTAATATAAATGAGAATATAAATTGAACATGAGAAAATTTCAAGAGTTTGAAAGAGTTTAATCATGATTTGGGTTAAATCCATTATAGGGAATTTAAAGGATTTAAGAGAATTTTTAAGTAGAAATTTAATTTTTGAATTGGATTTGATTGATTTATATTTATATTTAATTTATACATGAGAATATAAATGAGAATATAAATTGATTTTGAAAAAATCCCATGAGTTTGAATAGGTTTGATCAAAGTTTAGGTTAAATTCATTAATGGAAAATTAAGGGATTTAAGGGAATTTCAAGGATTTTAAATTTGGAATTTAATTTTTAGATTGGATTTGATTGAGTTTTATTCATATTTCATTTATATATAAGAATATAAATGAGAATATAAATTAGTCTTGAGAAAATCCCAAGGGTTTGAAGTGATTTGATCAAAGTTTAGAGTTGATTTTGGAAGTCCTTTCATGGAAAATTAAAGGGACTTGGGAAAATTTTCATGAATTGATTTGGAATTTTGAATTTGATTTGATGAGTTTTAATTTATATTTCATTCGTATATGTGAATATAAATGAGAATATAAATGGATTATGAGAAAATCTCAAAGATTTGAATAGGTTTTGATCACAATTTTGGCTAAGTCCTTAAGAAAGGATTAAGGACTTTGGAAATTTGAACTTAAGAATTTTTGATGGAATTTGGTCATGGGTTTCAATCATGGGTTTCAATCATGAATTTCAATCATGGAATTGAATTATGGAATTGATTTGAGTTTGGAGAAAATTAAATAGAATTGATTTGGAGGTTTACTTGAAAGAAGGAAAGTAAGGAATGACTTAAGCTAAAGGGTAGGAAATTTTCCTAACACCCTTAAGGCATAACCTATTCCTATGGTCAACTCTTCTAAGTCTTCTAGGACTAGGAGAGTGTGTTCACATAATGACTAGATATGTCTTAAGACTAAGGAACTCTTAAAGTCTAAGAGAAGTCCTATGTCTAAGATGGAGGTTTTGAGAGATCATTTTAAAATGAGGTCAACAAGGTCAAATGAAACAAAATAAAATATTAAGTAAAAGCTACAAATTAATTAAACAATTTAAAGTGAAACCACCCTTTAAATTGAATCTTACACTTAGGAAACAATAACTCTAAAAACTAGTCGATAATATAACCTCAAAATGAATCCCCAAGTGTCCATTCGTAGCGGAAAATTCCTTGAGTTTGTTGTCCAACCGGAGAATAGAGATAGATCCAAAAAAGATTAAAGCTATCTTAGAGGCCACCACCTAAAAGTTTAACTCAACTTAGATCTTTCCAAGGGTGGTTGGCATATCTAAGATGCTTTATCTCCAACCTATTGGAAGATGCAAGCCATTTTCAGCACTTGTCAAAAAGGATGCCAAGTTCAAGTGGGATGACAAGTGCCAACATGCCTTTGAAGATATCAAGTAGTATTTGGTGAAGCTGCCAGTTCTAGCAGCCCCTATCCTGGGCAGGACACTCATCCTCTACACTGTTGCATTAGATGACTCCCTTGGTGCTTTGTTGACCCAAGCCAATGACGAAGGGAAGGAGAGTGCTCTCTACAACCTCAGTCGTCATCTGATCCCTACTAAAGTAAACTACCCACCTATTAAGAAATATTGCCTAGCTTTAATCTTTGCATCTCAAAAGCTACGGTACTATATGCTTTCTCATAATGTGAACTTGATTTCAAGAATCAATCCACTGTAGTATCTCATGACACGACCAATGCTATCCAGACTTTTAGCACATTAGTCCATGATTATCTCGCAGTTTGATATCACATGTATACCCCCTCTGTGCGGTAAAAGGTCAGGCACTAGCGAATTTCTTAGCAGCACACCCACTACAAGTTGATTCCCCGCTTAGTGATGATCTCCCTGACGAACAATCATGAACTTAGAGGAGGTTGATAATCACCATTGGGAGATGTATTTGATAGTGTGGCTTCCTTTCAAAAAGGAGAAGAACCACGATCTACTCTTCCTAGAAAGGCAGGGGTAGGAATAGTTCTCTTAACTCCAGACTGTAATATGATGAGATTCTCATACTATCTCTAATCTGCACCAAACAACGAAGGCAGTATGAGGCTTTGATTGGAGCTAGAATTAACCATTACATTATTGTCAAAATATCAACATCTATGGGAATTCTCGGTGGTTATCAACATTATCAGTCCTATGTTCTAACCTAAGCTCACTACCATGAGTATACCATGAAGCTATTAGCCTAAATCCCTGATGTCACCATCTACAAGGTCCTTCGAGGAGAGAACATAGTAGCAGATGCTTTGGCCAAACTTGTCAAGGAATTGACTGTCCGAAAGATGACTTCATTCCAATAAGGGTCCAAAATAGACAAGTCCTATCCCTTATTGATGTTGAACTCATTGAGAGACTTTCTCTTGAAGGAGAGGTTGCCTTTGCCAATAAAGATAAGGAGCTGGATTGGAGTCAACCATTCATAGATTACTTAAACATTGGCAAAGTACCTCAAGAGAAGTCACAAACCCATCAGATGAAGTAGAGAGCTCTCTTCTATGCTCTCGTGGATGGCACCTTGTACCGATAGTCTTTCGATCAAATATGGTTACACTAATTGGACAAACATGAATCCCGCAGGATCGTGATTGAGATACATTCAGGTCTATGCAGAGCGCATCAATCTAGTTTGAAGATGAAAGCAAAGATCAAGACTAGGATACTATTGGCCTTTGATGATTACAGATTGCATCGACATGGCTAGGAGATGCCATCAGTGTTAGGTACATAGTGTGGTCCTACATCAACCACCCAATATTTTACATCCTACATTGGCATCATGGCCATTTGAGTGTTGGGGTACTAACATAGTTGGTCCTATCAATTCGACTTCTTCCAAGGGTCACCGATTCATCTTAGCTGCAACCGATTACTTTTCCAAGTGCGCAGAGGAAATCCCACTCAGAGAGGTCACAACTCAGCATGTGCTCCAATTTTTTAGGAACCATATCATATATAGGTTCAGGGTGCCTCGATGAATTATATTCGATAATGGCACTGCATTCAAGAGCACCAAGATCAATAGCTTCGCTAGGAGATATAGTATAGATTAGAGATACTCCACCATCTACTATCCCAAGGCAAATGGCCTAGCAAAAGAATTCAATAAAACTCTCATCCAAATACTAAAGAAGACATTGGACAACAAAAAAAGATAGTGACATGAGCAGTTGGTTGAAGCCTTGTGGGCCTACCACACCATATACAAAACTCCAACTTAATCTATCTCATTCTCTTTAGTGTATGGGTTCGAAGTCGTTCTATGCTTTGAAGTTCAACTCCTATCACTAAGGATAGCAATGGGTAGCAAAATCACTACAGAGCAGAATGCCATGTTACGGTTAGAAGAGCTCGAAGGTTTAGAGGAGAGACTTCTATGGGCGTGCCAAAACCTCGAGTTATACAAGACCCAAATGATTCAAGCTCACAACAAACTAGTCCACCCTAGAATTTTTAAAGTAGGAAAGCTTGTCCTAGTTCTAAGGAGACTAATTATTGCCCGTTGAAAGATGGGTGGCAAGTTTGAACCCACTTAGGAAGGCCCTTTTATCATAGAAAAGGCCTACCAAGGAGGATCCTATCAGCTTATCGATTGTAAAGGGGAACACCCGATGCTTCCAATTAATGGGCTTTATTTGAAGAAATATTACCATAAAAATACGTTTAAAAATAATTATCATCAAAAGAACAAAATTTCATTACAACTCATCAAAATATTCTCTTCATTAGAAGCGTTGTTTGCTTGTCTTGCGAATCCTCCATGACGTGTTTAGGGTAGGTGTAAGAGAACCCAAGAGGCATACTATCCCTCTTTCACAACACGAACAACATCAAACACATTTCCCCAATGCTACTAGAATAGGTGTGAGAGAACCCAAGAGGCATCCTATTTTAATTAACACAACTAAGTTAGGTGTAAGAGAACCCAAGCAACATCCTTTCTTAGTGGGATCATAGCTGCCATTCATTGCCCATTTCATCAATTCCCTAGTGTGTTTTAGAATAGGTGTGATAGAAACCTAGAGGCATCATATTACTTCTAACATAAACATAAACACAAACATAAATCTTTTATCTCGAGATATTTTGATGTGGGAGCAAGCCCCCTATGACACTCACTCATTAGCTGCTCTAGGTCGGGTTAACATGCTACCTTGCTAGTATGTCATCCTAGTGGTCAATTGTTCGACGGATGTGAGTCCTTGTGCTTTCTTCCTGACTTCACCATTGTAAACCAACAAACGCCTTATTAGTTTGGTAGACTTCACTGCCCAGCTAGTAAGCAACCTCATGTTAATTTTGTTTAAGAAGATGTGAGTCCTCGTGCTTTCTTCTTGAACTAACCATCATGCTTACTAGTATATTTGATGTTTAGGATAAGTCCCCAGGCTCCTTTTCCTCTTGACTACTCTTGGTTGATATAAGTTCCCGGTGGCATTCATTCAATAGTTGCCTGGTGATAGCACAATAGACTATCATTTCTTCTATAGGAGGATGTGATTCCATGTGTCTTCGACACCTTAGGTTGGTTGATGTTCACTATGCTGACAATGACTCACCCGGTGGATACACCACTCTTGGTATATGTGAGTCCCCGCGCTTTCTCCTTGAGTTGGCCACCGAATACCTATAAATGTTATCTTCTCCAGGGTTTTGGATAAAGCCCTTAGTTGCCCCTCTCCCTGCGAGCACTCTACTTTGGATCGTGTCCTTTACAACCCCATTTAGACACTACCCGGGTTACTCTTGGATTGGACAGTCCTCATTTTCTAGTAACCCACTTGGAGAGAATTTGTTGAATGTGCAGATTCTCCAGTTCAATAAATTTAAGATAGGTCTAGGCTGATATAAGCTCCTTCTCAATATGATCTCTTGCAACCCAACACGGTCCATGATAAACAAACAAACAAACAAAAATATTCGCTTATGGATTAGGAATTCAAGCCCCTAGTGGCCCCTTTCCCAAGCAAGCATCCTATCTTTATACAGTGTCAGCAAAAATCCCTATAGGATTTGCTTGGATACGCTTGAGTTGACATAAGTCCCCGGGTCGACACTTTCTCCGTAATCCCTCTTAGGTCGGGTTCAATCTATTTTGCCACAAACAGGTTGCCTCGGTAGTCATTTCACTTCAGAATATATAAGTCTACTATGTATTCTTTCTATCATGACTATCATGGCGATGACCTAGGTGGTTGACATGTTACCTCGCTAATGTGTCACCCTAGTGGTCTATTATTTAGGAAATATGTGAGTCCCCAAGATTTCTTCTCTGAATTAACCATTACAAATTTAAAGGCACCCCTTTGGTTGGATAGTTCTCCCCTCGGCTGAGAAGTTACTCCCTTTAAAATGGTAAATCTGACGTAGGCCTAAGCCAACACAACCCCTACTCAGTGCAGTCCATCGCAAATCGATGGGATCCATCAAAAATAATTAAAAATAAAATTAATCTTGACTATCTTTGAGCTAATTTAAGTCCCCAGTGGCATTCACTCAATAGTCGGCCTAGGTCGTTGATTTGTTGCACAATCACCGCGATTGTTCCTTATTTTGGAAGATGTGAGTCCCAATGCTTTCTTAACTTGGCCCGTTACAAAGCGAAAGGCCCTTTGATTGGATAGTCCTACTATGTGGTTAGTAGACTCCTTTGAATTGATAAATCAGTAGACCAACATGGCCTTTTCTCTGATCCATCATAAATCAATGGGATCCATAAAAAATAATAAATAAAATTAATCTTGACTATCTTTGAGTGATTCAAGTCCCCTAGAGCCATTCACTCAATAGTCGCCTAATGTTGGGTTTAATCATTGCCAATGGATCACCCCAACAACTAGTCCTATGTTGAAAGATGTAAGTCTACTACACTTCCTTCCCAATTCGACTCAAAGGCAACCCTTTTGGTTGGATGGTCCTACCTTGTGGTTGGTAGACTACCCCTTTGGATCGATAAATTTGAGTTAGACCAAGGCCAACATGGCCCCTACTCAGTGCAGTCCATCACAAACTGACAAGGGTCCATCTTAAAATCCAAAAAAATTAAAATCTAAGACAAATTCAACACTTCTTCCTTGGTGGAGTCAAACTAAACAAACAAAACAAAATCCAATCAACCTCCCTCAGTGAAGTCAAATAAAATCAAATAATCAAAATAGTCAAATCAATCAAATCAACTCAAATCCAATCAATCAGCTTCTCCTCAATGAGATGCAAATCTTTCTAGTTCCGAGTCTCATTCTAATCCCAGATTTCACAACCTCTTATCCTAGTGGATGACTTGAACTTGTTCCCCTAGTGGAGCACCAAATCCTAAATCAATAAATCAAATAAAATTTTTTCCCCAGCGAGACTCAAACCAAATCAAATCTTGTATCCCCCAACAGATGACTTGAACCTTTCCCATAGTGGAAGGTTCACATACTCAATCCCTAGTGGATTCCTCCTTCACTCTCTTATGTCTTTGATATGAGTAGAGTTACATTGCATTAAGCTCTTGATTCCTTCTACACCTTGGATTAAAAGTAGATCATTTATGTTAGTGCTTATGATCATTCAGTGTTGTTGATCATCTCGGTCAACACCAATATGTGCGGTATGCTTTGTCAGTCACACCACACTTATTGGGAGCCCTTTGTTGACCTCATTTTTAGAATGAGTTCTAAACCTCTCCATCTTAGACATAGGTCTCCTCTTAGGCACTAAGAGTCCCTTAGTCTTAAGACACTTCTAGTGATTAAACTAACCCCAGAGACTTAGAAGAGTTAGCCATAGGTCATGCCTTAGGGTGTTAAGAAAACTTGCCTACCATATAGCTTAAACCAAATCCTTACTTCCTTCTTTCAAATCAACTTCAAATTAAAATCAACCTCAAATTCAAATCAACCTCAAATGATAATCAACTTCAAATCCAAATCAACTTCAAATTCAAATAAACCTCAAATCCAAATCAACTTCAAACCCAAACCAATTCCCTCAAATCTCAAATCAATTCCAACTTATTGATTTTTCAAAATAAATCAATTCAATGGATTTTCTCAAATCATGAACCAAATGATTGACATTCATGATCAATTCTAAATCCAAAACCTTTCCTAAGCCATTTCGATTTCATCTTCTGGACTTAGCCTAAATCAAATCCAAATCACTTAAAATTCAAAATATTTTCTCATAACCCATTTATATTCTCATTTATATTTAAAAATATAAATGAATATAAATTCAAATGACCAAAACCAAATTCAAAACTTAAATCCAACCTAAATCACCTAAACTCTCTCAGTAAAATTCTTGAATTTAGCAAGTCAAATTCAAACCAATCCAAACCTTAGGATTTTCTCTTCAAACAGTCAATCCTTCAATCAGAAACCAAACTCAAACATAAACTTCATTCATCAAACCAAAATCAAAGTCAAACCAACCAAATCAAACCCATGTTCACCCTTTTTGAACTTGAAATTATCAAATGAATCAAACATTTGACTCCAAATCTCTTGCAATTGGATTTATATTTCAATCATAAGTCCACATGTGAGTTCAACCAAACTTGAATCAAGCCTTGATCAAGTCAATTGACCCAAACTCACTTGAAAGGGACCCAAAACACCTTTTGAGCCAAATTCTAATCCTACCCAAATTGGATTGAACTAAACCTATCTAAGCCCAAATTGATTGCAACCAATGAGTCAAATTAATTCTAAATCACTTGTTGAACTTGACCAAAGCCTCAATTGGCCAACTAGACCCAACCTAGCCCAATTTACCATGAAGCCAACTTGACCTAAAAGGTCAAATCAATTTGAAACTCAACCAATCCAAAATTGATTGAAACAAAGTTTGCAAAATATTTCAAATGACCAACCAAACCTAAACCAACCCATGACCTGACCATGGGGTCAAATGGGTTAAATTGGTCAACTTGACACATTTGACTTAAGTGAAATCAAATGAACCAAAACCAAGTACAAATCAAATTGAACCAAACCAATGATACCAAAATATTTCGAATGGTCATATGAACTTAACCCAACCCTAGGTTTGACCCAATTTGACCAATTAGTCAACTTGACCTAAGTTGACCCATTTGACCTAAATGTGTCAACACGAGCCAAATCATATCAAATAAACTCTAAATTCATTTAAAATTGGCACAACCCATTTTTCTATTATTCCAAATTTGCCCAGATCAAAATCAAAGCAAAATAACCATTTTACCCCTAGGGCAAAGGATAACCTATGATCAAATTCACTTGAAATTTGATCATATTCCAACTCAAGACCACTTGGCATCCTCCTAATAGACTATTTGGACACCTAGGAGGGTGGTGCACATGACCCAATGGGTTTGGGTCAGCCAAACCCAACCCAAGGCCAAAATTGACCACTCAACTCAAAATTCTCCACATGGATCAACTCCTCCACTCATTTTAACACATATGCACCTCCACACTCCCACTCATCTGCCAAAATCGAAACACATGGAGCTCCTAACAACCTAAACAACCAATTCAATCAGATCAATTTGATCAAAATGGATAAAAGGCTCTGGCCATCTTGATTAGTAGGGGGAGATATACTCCCCCTCATTTCAATTCAATTCATCTCTCTTGCATTTGATTGAGCTGAGGATCAAAGGCAAGCATTCCCAAGCTTTCCTAAGCATTCAAGCTCTTTCCAACTTCTCCTTCCTGTGAAATAGGAGGTGTGAGAATTTTCTAACTCACTCATCACTCCACCAAAGCCCAATTGCTCTTGCAAGCACCATCAGGGAGGCAAGTCGAGCTCATCCAAAGCTTCTCCCAAGTCTCCAAGCCATGGGAAACCTCACCTAGACCAAAGCCGTAAGCCATTGAAGTAAGCTTTGGTCAATTAAAAGATCCACTGCAAATTGAACCTTCAAACCTTCAACAGGGCTTTGTCTCCACTAGATGAAGCTACTTCAATGGTTGGAAGCACCGGTGATAACTTCCAGCAAAGTATGAATCAAAACAGAGCTTAGGTTGAAAATTATTTGGTCTTTTGTGAAGGAAATTGTAATCTCATTGAATTTCCACTATTTGATCTTCTTCTCTATGCTCTTAGATGGTGTGGGTTGAATCCTAGCCTTATCCGAGCTCAAGTGAGCTCGGATTAAGCCATGGAGGATGGATGGTCTCTATCTCCTGTAGGAAAAGATAGGGATGAATCATGGACCATCCATCGCATGTTTTGTATGGGGTCACATTAATCTAGGTAGATCCGATGATTTAATCCTCATAAATGCAAGCTTAATTCTTACCATCATCTTTGTGGATGGCCAGGAGAAAGCGTAGCCAGGGCGACATGTGATTTGATAACTTAAATAATGAATCTCGTCACGCCATGTGAAAAGTGCGCACCATGTCAGCGGTCACCGATGAGATTAGTTAATTAATTAGAGCTATTTAATTACCCCTTAATCACAAAACATCATAAATACATAATTAAATGTTTAAAAATCAAAAATATAAATAACTCATTTGAATGATAATTTAGTGAGAATAATATAAAATTATTTCTAATTGATTTTGAATAGTGAATTTTTTTTTAATTAGGGTTTAATTAAAACTTAATAACCTAATTATTTTATTAAGTAATTTGAAACTCAGGCATGTTTAGTGGTATGACTTTTGCCTCCCTAATTTTCTTGGAATTTATTAATGAGTTAACTAGGAAATCAATTAATGAATCCATAATCACCCTCTTAATGTAAATAAGAGTAATTAAGCATGTGAATAGTGGTTTAATCATTTAATTAAGATAATTAAACATTATTTAATTGAAGAGGAGGTTTATGGAATCTGTTTAGGGTACTTTCCTTAAGTTATTCCCTAAACCCCCCTTCTTCCTTAATCCAAACATATGTAAGGATTAATCCACTAATGACCTACTTAATTAGCTTAATCAAACTTTCAGAATCAATCTGAAATTAATCAATCCTTTGTTAGGTATATCCTTAGGTGTTCAAAAGCCTAAGGTAAATTTAAGGAAATCATTTTCAACTCACATGTGTGGGAAGGTTATGAAATTACTTAATTAAATCCTTTAGCTTAATTAATCAATAATTGTGTGCCAATTAGGCCCCTTATTTCTTAGGTTCATTGATTTAGATTCCATGTGATTGCATATCATATGTTGGCTCATAATTATTTGGTTAGTTATGTTAAAGTGGTATAGGTAAGGGGTAATTAATGGACTTAATTCACACCTTAACCTAAATAAAGCATAAATATAAATCTAATGGTTTTAAAAATTAAACTAAATCAATTCACACATGAGAAAAATGGGTTAGGACCAACAAACCTTTTCACATTTCATAAATCAAATCAAACTCAAAATAAAAATAAAAATCCTTTAAAGAAATTTTGATTCACTTTAAATGATCTTATTTCATAAGATTATCTTTAGGAATTAATTAGGGTGAATGAAGTTACATGCTTATATCACTTTATTTCTTTCTAAGCATGCTAAATGTTGTGTGACATATGAAAATCATGCATTCATATCTTTTGAAAAATCAAAATAAATGAAATGTTCCCTTTATGTCAAATTGCATGCTTTGGCTAAAGTTAGAATATGAATGACTATTATCACTACTAAATCAAAAATTATTTTCAAAACCTATAAATCAAAGATTATAAATGAAGGTATGCTACTTATAAATACTTATAAGCTTGCATGTGATTAGCATAAAATGTGTTATGTGATTTTCTTCTCTTTTCTTAACATGGGTTTGGATAGGATTTGCAAAGTGTATAGTTCATTTGAAAAGAACATAACACTTATTTAAATCCATTCCTATATACTTCTATGTTATGGCTTAAGAAGGATCTTCACATTGAACATGTAAATTAAACAATCAAAACAAACAAACATAAACCTTTTGAATGATTCTTCATCCATTTGTTTTTTCTTTTTGTACATGCACATGCATTTAAGAAAAGTAGTATATTAGTCTAAACATCTTGGGTTTAAGGCTTTAAGCAGCCTTAAGAAGGTCTTGTACCTTATACCCTTGGTGTAGAAAATAATGGTGTCATACTCACTTATGTCTTTAATACATGTAAATGTGCATTTGATTAATGGATAATAGAGTCCTCTTTTCTACTTAACAAAATCATGCATCATGAAACATCCAAATTTTCCTAAATAATATCTCTTTGCATTCATCATTAAGGTGTGCTAAGATTTGCATTTACATGTATAGCTATGCATAGGATCATTTCATATTCATGGTATATATATATATTGGAAAGAAATAAATGGTTATGTGTTTTGTGATAGTAATACATCTTAATTAATCTCAAAATGCCTTTCTTATTGAATAGGTTTTATTTAGAGCAAATCTAAACTTAGGATTAATTAAAACACATAGCAAAACATTCATTAAAGAAAAATCATTAATGAATCTACCTTAGAAATTACTTAAGGTAGAGAGGAAAGAGAGGTTCTCTTCTCTTTTCTCTCTTTACAATACTTAATAGTAAGTATAGGTTCATTCAAACCAAATCAAATCATCAAATAAAATTAACAAATCAACTAAATTACTTAAATGAAATCACCCTCTAAGTTGAATCCTTCACACTTAGAAAATTCTAACCTTAAAACTTAGCTAAGACATACCGCACAAGCCTTAAATGGCACACACATTAGGTTAAGTCACCATTTATAGCTCTATGTTAGGGCAGTGCATGGTTTGATGCTTGATTTTATTTTATGATGTGATATTTTAGTTTGGATGTTAGGGTGTATATACGTAGACTGGATGATAGGATGATCTTAGTCAAATCATTGTCTTCTATGCTTAAGGGGTGCTGTAATAAAAATAATAAATGCTTTTGTTGTGCAGGTTGCTTATACTCCTAAGCATAATCTAAATTAGGACAGGTGGACTTGGTTACCCATGTGTGGGATGCTAAGTCCAATTTATTCATATACATGCTTGGGATTGTGTGGTGTGTTTAGCTAATCTCTATTTTGCAGGTTTAGTTAGATTTACTTTCCCCTTTTCATGTAATTTTGCAATTAAGATTTGGAATGAATATTATATTAGGATGAACATTGGTCATAAGACCATATCTTATGCTCTATGTGAAGCCTTTGGAGCAACCACATTCCAACCAACCAAATGAAGAAAGAATAAAGAAAAAAAGAACAAAAGAAGAATGAAGAATGAATACCCCAAAACATGAATTTCTTTTTGATTGCAATTAATTTATTTATAATCTGGGTTGTATAAGGATAGAGCTAGGCTACCCATTTCTTTTCTAGTTTGTGTGGTGGAGCCCGACCACAAAGGCCTCTTATTCTTTAGCTCTAGCTTTATAAATTGTTTGATGTATGTTTAGCTTGTGCATTAAGATGGCATATTTTTCCTAATTTCTTCCTTACTTTGATGAATGGACTGGATGTGATTAGGCTCTTAGAAAAAAATAAATTTTCTATCTAATTAATCAACTCAAAAATAAAAATTAATAACTCATAACCTCACCTAAAGCCTAGGTTAAAAATTAATAACAAAAATTTATCAACCCCTTAGCTAGATGTTGTATGTCTCACATCATGCATAAAAAGTATCTTGCTTCACTCTTGCTTATGGAGGGATTCCTCCTTTGCCAAAGAACTTGGCTTGACCTTTAAGAGCCATGGTAGAAACACACCTTCTTCTTGATTTTGGCCCATAACAATTTCTCATGCATTAGGCATATGAATCCCATGTCAAATAAATTATCCAAAATTGAAAATAAAATATAACAAAATTTACATTAGATTTTAAGTCATTATTCATGCCTACATGATCTAGTCTCTTAGGGAGTGTGTTTAAATACTTAGTCTCTTTCTAAAAAAATAACACCCTAGTTATCTTGCAAAAGTATATGACTTACCTATAAGTATTTAAAATCATAGGGAGTTAGTTGGCGACCCCAGCGATGGTAAGCATAAGTGTGGTTTATCCTCTCTTGTGGAGGTAAACCATATACCCATTTTTGCCTTAGATTTAGGTCGTGCCTTTGCCCTCGCCTCTAGATTTAGATTCAGAGGTTGCTACTTCCCTTTATGGGCTACAAGCATCAATCATCTCATCTTATGCATTTTTATAATCTTGTGTTATGGAATTGTAAGCCCTAGATTTCTAATAAAAATTCAACTCAAATAATTAACTCTTTTCAAATTTCAAAATATAAAGTCTAACTATAGGATAGTTTGGGATGCTTACCAAGCTTCCTAGTATCATAAGCATCCCCTACTTATCTACCTTTGATTTTAATAACTCCCTCCTCTTGATCAATCCCACTTATTCTTCCAAAAATAAACCAATCGATTGATAGTCCTATCTTTGAAATCTTTAGAGACAATGATCATTTACCTTAATCGAGAGTGTTCTTAAGGAATCTCATTCCTTAAGATGTAATTAACTATGGGGGCTTGCCTCCATAAGGAACTTAATGAGCACGATTTAAAATAAATCATGCTTTACTTTTCCATGTAAAGTAGGGGAAGAATCTCTGGTACATACCCAGACCCATAGTCCTTAGGAGTCCTCATTAGGTGATTAGGTCCATTGATGGTAATTTCTCTCAAGCTAGTACATCATTCCTCAATGCACGATCCTAATAAGAATATCGGAAACTATGTGGTGTCCAATCGTATATTTTTTGTCTTAATTTATTTTTCAAAAGATAGATGAAGATAAAAAACTTTCACCACAAACAAACCCAAATTTGTTGAATAGAGATTCTACTTTCAAATAAAATCATAACATAAAATTGAAACTTCACTTAACATATCTCATATATGCTAGAGTTGAAGTTTCTCTCTTTTAAAAAGCAAGAAACCACACACATGAAATCAAGATATATTTTGAACCCTCATTTGACATACCTAAATTTAACAAATGGGAGTTCCCCCTTTCTTTTGAAAGATCAAAAAAATTGAAATCTATTTAACATACCTGCATTTCTCAAATAGAATTCCTCTTTTCCAAAATCTTGAAAATCATGAACACATTTGATTCTTAACATATCAAATTTGTTGAGGATCTTATTTTCATAAATTATAAACACATTTGATTCCCACTTAACATACCAAATTTGTTAAGTGAGGATCTCATTTTATAAATCATAAGCATTGATTTCCATACATATCAAATTTGTTAAGTGAGGATCTCATTTTCATAAATCATAAACACATTTGATTCTTACTTAACATACCATATTTATTAAGTGAGAATCTCATTTTCATAAATCATAAAAACATTTGATTACAACTTAATATACCAAATTTGTTAAGTGAGAGTCTCATTTTCATAAATCATAATAACATTTGATTTCTACTTACCATACCAAATTTGTTAAGTGAGAATCTCATTTATTAATCATAATCACATTTGATTCCCACTTAAGAAACCAAATTTGTTAAGTGAGAATCCCATTTTCAAATTATATCACATTTGATTCTCATTTAACATATCAAATTTGTTAAGTGAGATTCTCATTTTCAAAATACAAATCACATTCATATTTGGCTCTCATTTAACATACCAAATTTGTTAAGTGAGAGTCTCATTTTCAAACACATATCAAACACATTTGGCCTCTACTTAACATACCAAATTTGTTAAGTAAGACTTTGAAATCAAATCAACATATATCACACACATAACCAAACATCACAAGCAAAGATACCTTCACAAAATTTTCAAAACATATAATCAAATTCTTTTCTTAGCATACCTAAATTTGACAAGTAAAGGTTCTTTCAAATCAAAATTTTCAAACATGACACAATACAAATATATTTAAAGGTCTCTCCAATTATTTGAACCCCACCCAACCTACTTAAATTGGTTGAGTATGGGTTCTAAATCAAAATATATGGCAAAGACTCTCCTCACAAATCAAAATCTCTCCAATGAGACCCTCATAACATAACTAAATTTGTTGAGTGTGGGTTGAATTTTCAAATCAAGTCTAGGATTTCAGATGAATACCAAAGTGAGGTGATTTTATGTTTTCAATAAATGCAGTTTTAGTTCAATTAGTTTACTGTTTAGCTCAGCTCAATGCACATGGCTCCTATCAAGTTCATGTTCTCCTTCCCGTTTGGTCTTGACTTGGCCTTGGATCAGGCTAAGCTCACCTCACCCATGGTGCATCCGATTTAGATTGGTCAAGGATTCGAGGCTATGCGAATTACTTGTGAGGGGATAGTCCTCACAATAGTCATGGGAGGAGGAGGTGGCGGCCCACTCATTCACCTTAACATTCCATCCAATGAGTTTCCTCCACTAAGAGGAAGGCGTGAGGTCCCCATAGTGAGCGGCGGCAGTATGATCAGTTCGATTAGCGGTAGCACCGTAGTGTCTGGTTCCCTTGTCATTCCATCGGTTGTTCATCCTTTTAGCTGACCGTCCTCATTGGTCCCCTCAAAGGGAAAGGCTATCTTAGCCTCTGAGATAGTCTCCCCTACCTTCAAGATAGGTTCCAGCTCTGCCCACTCACTCGGCATCATAACAAGAGCCTGCGACATCCGCAGCGGTTGTAGAGGCGGTAGCATCACATGTAGAGGAGGTTCACCCACAGGAGGTCTCCCACTTACTTAGTGGCAATAAGTTCTATCCCTCTCGGCTCGATGAGAGGAGGATTATAAGAGGATTGTAGCATCACCTCCACCATCAGCTTATTATGAGGCACTGACTAGGGAGAGGAGGAGGCCCTATGCTGGATTACGTTCAGTTATTTACCAGATAGGTAGAGCCCATGGATGCTTGGAGTTCGGTGCATTATTTGACTTGAGTCTTTGATCCCAAGAAGCATCAAGAATTAGATACATAGAATAGATACAGAGGCAGAGTGGTGACAGTGAGATAAGATAGAGAGGAGGAGGTATGCTTTCGGCATGTGGACCAAATTTGATAGTATAGTACTCATGGGTACAATTAATGCATGAGGAGAGCTTCTCTTGGCGACATGTATCTCCACGCACCACACTCTGGTCGCCTTCACCATGCTTAGCATCCCCTATGCCGACTAAGGCACTAAGACATCATCGGGAGAAGAAAGCATTGGTGATCGTTATGGCCTCGGTCCTATTTCATCAACTCCACCCGAGGTGAGGTCTCTCCTTCGACCTTTCACTTCAACTGTCGTGAAGATGAAATGGCAAGAGCACCATAATTCCACTACCTCCACCATGGTTGGAAGTAGTAGCGATAGAGAGGGGAGAGAGATAGTTTTGCAATCCCATGGTAGTAGATCCCCAGAGAAAACACTCACGAGATAATCGATCATGTGCATGTATCTTCTAGAGAGCACAGTCTTCCCAGAGATAGCACTCTAGTGGCAGGAAGTGTTAGATGCAATTTCGTTAATGAGCATAGCCCTACTATCGGTCAGCCGTGAGTGTTCATACCAGCACAGTTAGACCGTTCCTTAGATGATATTCTAAAGATTTTGCGAGGAAGAGATAGATATTAGAGTGGCGCTGATCAAGATGAGGTAAGGTTAGTTTTGACCCCGATGAGGATGATTTGTTGGAGGACTCGGCTGAGGTTCACATGGTCGATACTTGGAGCTCCCTCCATAGAGACTAGTAGAGTTAGAAAGGTGTTGTGGTTGAAGAGGATGACGCAGTCCATTCAACTCAGCACCTCCTCCACCAGTTTAAACAAAGAGATGATCACATTGAGAAGATGGGGAAGAAAATTGAGGAGTTGATGATAGTAGTTTCAGCATTGCAGAACTTCGGCCCATTTGTAGCCTTCTTCCATTAGCCATAGAGTTGCACATACCTCATATCATCTTAGATGCATTCCCACAGAGGAAGATAGTAGCTTGCATAGGAAGGTGGTGGATAGTACCTCTATGCATGAAAGATATCAAACACATGGTGGAATAACATGTGAGGGAAGTCTTGGCATAAGGTGGCCCATCTGTTCCAAAGGGTAGACCCTACTCGGAGGAATTTGATGCAATCCAATATTCTAAAGGTTTTGTGCCTCCTTCTTCAAAATCTTTGATGGTAGTGGGAACCCTCGCCAACATATTGCACATTTTAGGATCAGTTGATGCAATGTGGTAGTGACGCCCTTCTTTTCAGATTATTTATTACCAGTTTAGCGAGTGTTTTATTTGACTGGTGTGCTAAATTGTCCAACAGTTTAGTAAAGATATTTGCTGAGTTGGAGCACCTTATCAAGAGCTTTGTTGAAGCTCATCAAAGGGTTACTGCAGGCAATTTTATTGTAGCGACACAAGTTCCCAATGAGTCCCTTGTTGATTACATTCTCAGGTGGCGAAACCTGAGTATGAAATTTGAACCATAGTTGTCTGAATAGCACGCCATAGAGATTCTCTTAAAGAACATCCATGGCCCAATTTCTTTCAAGCTCAAGGGTTTTACAATCAATACCTTCGAGAAATTAAACAACAAAGTGGCCAGTCTACAAGAGGAAGCCAAATAGTTGTCTTTTAGGAGTCAAGCAAGACCCATGGGGCATTTGAGAAGAAGCCAGGGGTAGTCATAGCAGTTGATAAGGGGAAGCATGCAACTAAGGTTCAGTTAGATAGGCCTCAAACTTTGCAGCCTCCTCTGCCACCTCCTCTTCCACCACCTCGATCGTCATACCAGCCACCTCAGTTGCCACAACGGCCACCACCACAGCCTCATGATCAGTATCATCAGTAGCAGTATCCTTACTCGCCATTAGGTAGTTATTACTTATCTACTCTTGCTGATAGATTGAATAAACCTTATTTATTCAAAAGGGAGGTAGTCAGAAAGATCTTTAATAATCTTTTATAGCAACTTAATTTTCAACTACCAGAGCCTAGGAGGTTGGAAGAAGTGGGCAAGAGTCATGATCCAAACTATTACCCTTACCCCTGCATGTTAGGCCATGTCTAAGAAGATTGCATTACCTTTAAAGACTAGCTTGAGCATAGCTACAAGTTAAGTGCCATCGTCCCCAAGGAATACCTATTAGAATAGTCTTGGTTATTAGAGTAATCCATGGGGATACATGTGATCCTCTTAAGATAAAGGAGGTTAGGATATCTCCCTATCTCGAATCTCCAAGAAAATCATTTCTAAGATCAAGAAACAACCCTTGCAGGTGCCTGAGGTAACTTAAACCTCCAACTCCAAGGAAGGTTTGCAAGTTGCTATGGATAACTCGAGGAAGGTAGGAGCCCAACAGCAGCAGTGATAGCCTCCATTTGCCCGGGATAGTATAGTAGCGCAACCACGGACCGGTTCCAACACTCTTACCATAATTACAGCTACAGTCCTCTAGTTAGCTCTCCTTCAGGTGTATTGTATTGACAGAGGGGGTGTCAAACACCTCACTCTGCTTACTTTACATGATTTCTACTTTGTACCTTCCTCCAAATCTAAGAAATCAATGAAATGAGCTGATTCTACTTACATTTGTGTCATAATAACTCAAGTTTTGATCATGCCTCTTATGATTTAGAAATAGATTTTCTATTCCTGAATCATTCAGGTTCGCCCATTGAGATTGATTTGGAGCCATCTGACTTTGATGATCCTCTAGAAGAAGCTGTAGGTGAACCTGATGAGTAGGTAGAACTTTCCACTAAACCATCTCATGAAGTCATTGAAGTCAACCTCCATAGTGGCAAAGATCTACCTTATAGGATAGCACCTCAAGATGAGGGTAAGCAAGTCATTGGTTCTAGCGATTAAAGCCCCTCCACAGGATGCTCCACCTATGGATATGCTTGTAGAGACCATAGAGTTGGTATATCCCGCTCACCTAAGAATATTGACTAAATTAAGCATATATGATGCCCTTCTCTTATCCAAAGAGATAAAAAAAGTCATTAATCAAAGGCCTATCAATGAAAATATGTTTAGCTTCCAGCTCTTGGAGAGGAGGCATGTTATTCAAGAGAACATCGTGGAGTTACATTCAATGATGAAGACCTTCTTTTAGGGACAATCGATCACAACCATCCCCTCTACATCATAGTGGATATGGATAGATTCAGACTCTCTAGAGTGTTAGTCAATCTAGGTGCATCAGTGAACATTATGAGTCTAGAGACTACTGAGGGGGACATCTCAACTCTAAGGAGATCAAATGATGTTAAGAGGATTCAATGAGCAAGATGATAGGGCTTTAGGCTCCATAGTGTTACCATTAGGGATATATGATTGAAAAATATAGCCAAGTTTTACATAATTGATTCGAACACATTTTTCATTGCTTTGCTCAGTAGGCCTTGGATACATGAGAACAAGATGGTTCCATCCTCTCTACATCAGTGCATCAAATTTTGAATAGGTGGAATCAAATACTATATCAAAGGAGACTTGAAGCCATTTTTAATTAGAGAGGTCAAGATATATGAGGATGCAGCCTACTATCTTTCTCAAAATCAGAAAGTTTATTCTTGTGAACTTTGTCCATGTTCAAAAACAAAAGAAAAAGAAAAATAAGAGAAAAAGAAAAGAAAAATGAAAATGAAAATACAAGTGAGAATATGCCACAAAGAAAGTGAGCACAGTTGATTCCACCAGTTGGTTCCTCCATGCGAACACATGGTAGATGACTCGACTTCCACCAAGTAGAGGAAAGAGGCATATCGAGAGTTCAGGTGGAAGACCTCCTTGTTGGTGTGGTGAGCTATGTTCCTCATAGGAGTACCCTGCTATCCATATAGATTTGGAATCCAGTTTGGAGTATGAGTCTCATGTGGTTAGCACGTCAATCAACCCCTCTCAACAGGTCCCATTGGAGGTGATGTTCGAGCTACACAATGATGAAGACTAGGCCTCCAACCAAAATATGAATGTATTGAGTTAGTATTATGTAGAGCAGTGTGGGAACCTTAGCTCCCACTTTCCTCTTAGAAAGTTGAGGGTTTTAGTTAAGGAGGTTCCAAGTCATCTACAAATGTGTTGACCTCACTTTTAGAGTGAGTTCTTAATCTCCTAATCTTATATCTAAGACTCTTCTAGACACTAAGAGCTCCTTAGTCATAAGACACTTATAGTTATTAGGTGAACACTTAACCTAAGCCTAGAGACTTAGAAGGGTTAATTATAGGATTAAGCTATGCTTTAGGGGTTAGGATAACCCTCCTACCCTATAACCCAAATCCAATCCAGATTCACCCTATCAAACTTACAATCAAACTCAATTTTAAATCCAAATCCAAATCCGAATTCAACTCCAAATGATTGAAACCCAAAATCAAATTCAAATCCTAAGACTCTTCCCAAGCCATATGAACCACATTCATAAGCTTAGCCAAAACTCCCTTTAAATTGAATCAAATTCAATTGATTTTCTCAAAGATCAATTCAACCCTTCAATCAATTTATCAAATTCAAACTCAAACTCAACTTCAAATCATGATCCAAACCTAAATCCAAATGAAATCAAATCCAAACCCAAACCCTTAAGCCAATTTCATGGACTTAGCCAAATGTCATCCAAATCAAACTTAACTCAATTGATTTTCTCATAAATTAATCAATCCTTCAATCATTACTTCAAGCCATACAAAAATCTACAATCAAATCAATCAAGCTAAGGCCAAACCTAACCTAACCCATTTGACCCAAAATATTCAAACAAGCTGAAAATCACTAAGACCAAACAAAATCAAATTAAATCAAAATTAAACCAAACTAAATTGAATCAAAAATACAGAATAAATGCATAAACATAAATAAACTAAAAAAATAAATCAAGATGGGACACAAAATAGCAAATAGGTCATTTGACGTAGAGTTAATCCATGTGGGCTCCACTAAGTCAAAAGTCAACAATTTAAAATATAATCAAATTGAGTCACTCCAAAGACTCAAAATCATCAAACGAACATGTTTTAGTCCAAAACTAAATAAATTTAAAATTAATGAAGATCCAAATGGGTTGATTTGGCCACCTAACCAAGTAGACCCAAATGAATCCTATTTTAAATTCAATTGAAAATTAATTTAAATCAAACATTCAAAATCATTTTAAAATTATAATTAGACAAAACTTAGCCAACAATTGAGTTTAATTTAATAAATTTGATCATTTAACTCAAATAAGTCTAATGCGGCCCATTAAGCCCAATTTGGTTCAAAATAGGCTTAAATCTAAATCTACATCAAATCAAGTGAGATCAATTACTCCAAATTATCTTAAACACTTAATCGAATATGAATGTAACCCAAACACACCATAATCGAGCAAAATTGATCATTTGAATCAATTAAGCCCAATAGAAATAAAAATATAATTAGCAAGCTAATCAAACTATAAAAATAAGAAACTTAATCATATAACAAAAAAAATTAATAAAAAAAATCAATCAACATTTTCATTGTATAATTAAAATAGAAATATAATTAAATTTGAACATCAAATAGATATTTGATTAAAATTAAATCAAAATAATTAATTACTAAATAAATAATCATTAATTATAGTATATATAATTTATAAACTTCAGTTAAATTAAAACTATA
This sequence comes from Cymbidium sinense, assembly GCA_021442155.1. Classification (NCBI taxonomy): domain Eukaryota; kingdom Viridiplantae; phylum Streptophyta; class Magnoliopsida; order Asparagales; family Orchidaceae; genus Cymbidium; species Cymbidium sinense. The sequence continues at coordinate 56,754,925 of CM038228.1, read as the reverse complement.
AAATCAAAGATATTAAAAATTGGGAAGATTTATAAATTTAAAAAAGTCTAAAAATAATAATAATAATTCATCTTTAATCATGTGAAATCGATATATATATATATGTATATATATCTCAAACAAAAGCATCAAGTATTTTATTCAAATGAAAATCGGCCTCTACTTTAAAAAAAAATCTTATCTTACCCACTTAGGGGCTATTTGGTTATGTGCATTTGGAGTGCATTGTAAATCAAATATATGTATTTTAACTTTTTGGGTGTTTGATTGGAAGTAAAGTAAATTTTCAATGTAATGTATTGTATTCTAAATACATTAAAAAGACCATTTTCGGTGTATTTAGAATTTGCCTGATTTGGGTGAATTTCAAATACCGCTAAAGTGATCGTGATACAAATACATCACGTCTAAACCTTCTAACCTCAGTCTTTATAAAATCTTCAAAATACTTTACATTATATGTTTTTAAACAAACAAAAAAAAGTAAAGTCATGAATTTGTAAAACTCTCAACCAAATAACTCTAAAGTAATCCTTTTACACTGAATTTTTTTTACACTACATTCTAAATGCAGTCAACCAAACAATTCCTTAGAGCACGTGGTCTCTCTCTCTCTCTCTCTCTCTCTCTCTCTCTCTCTCTCTCTCTCTCTCTCTCTCTCTCTCTCTCTCTCTCTCTCTCTCTCTCTCTCTCTCTCTCTCTCTCTCTCTAGCGGGCTCCTATTTTTTCTATCACTGACAACTCAATAAAAAAAAGAGAAGGGTGAGGGCTCTCTCCATCAAGCCATTATGATCTTGTGGCAACATCTTCTTTGGTTGGGTTCTCCCTTGGAGCAAAAATCCAAGCAGCCTCTCTGCCCTCCTCAACCTCAAAGCACTCTTCCTTTGCCACAACCTTCTCTCAGGCCCCTTTTCCACCTCCATAGTCGCACTCCACCGCCTCCGCACACTTGACCTCTCCCACAACCTTTTTTCTGGTTCCATTCCCTCCGGTCTTACTTCCCTTGATGGCTAAATTTTCATAATAGGCATGTTTAGTAATTTAATTAGCTAATTAGGCGACTTAAAAATTTAAAATAGATTAGTCCCCGGTCGTGGCGATTAGCGGCCCAGGCATCAATCGGTCCCGGTCGCCCGGCGAGTAACTCATCCCCAAAATATTAAGGTCGAGCGAAGCAGGCTGCGCTTCATCTCGAGTTTTCTATTCGCGATCCGCATTTGCCAATCGCCAGCCAGATCCATTGCCCGTCGAAATTGCTTCGTGAGAAGCTCGTAGGTGAAGAAGGATCTGAGGGTTTTGTGAAAATTTTCCACGCGATTTAGGTATATCTAACTAAAAAAACTTGTTAGATTTTGAATTATATGAGCTTATTTTGTATGTTTAAGCTAATTATTATGATTCTCATAGGAAGTTTGTGTTGGATCTCACTTTGTATGTGGTATTTTTATTTTTTTAGGGGATTGTAATTTGTGCGCAATATGTTTTGCTTGATTAAGTGTGTATGTGTAGTTTAATTAGGTGTTATCAAGCTCTTTAGTTGGATCTCACTTTGTATGTGGTGTTTTTATTTTTTTAGGGGATTGTAATTTGTGCTATATTTTGCTTGATTAAGTGTGTATGTGTAGTTTAATTAGGTGTTATCAAGCTCTTTAGTTTAATTAGGTGTTGTGACATTCCGTATTTGGATTATATTTGTTATCTGAAATAATCTGATAATTATGAGAGGCATCATGTTCTCTTTTAGGATTGTGTGATCGTTTGAAGATCAAGCTCCATGTTGATTTCACATATTAAGATAGAGTGATTGTTTTAAGATTAAGTTGTCTTCTAGGAATGTGTGATTCTTTCAGTCTTCTTTATCATCTATTAATGCAAGATTTCTTGTGCGTAATAGATAGCAGTTCAGATATTGGTGTTTCATTATTACTAGTTAGTGATGAGTTCAGATACTGTCCCTGTAGTTCTTTATTATGGTGATGAACTCAGAGTAAGTGACGAGTTCATTCCAACATATATTGGTGGGAGAAATCATCTAATCCAAATCCCACGATGGATTAAATTTGAGGAATTACAGAAAAGAGTAATGATGTTGTTATAGTTAGATCCATCAAAGTTCTCTATTAATCTGGTGGGTCGTTTTCCTATTGGAGCTGGATTTATTGCAACACACATTAACGATGAAGAAGTATGTGAAGCTATAATTAATGCAGCATGTGCACAACCTATTATGGTGTATGTCGAAGTTGAGGAACTCCCATGTGGAGATAGGGAGGTTAACAATACTGAGAGTAGAGAGCTGGAATCACCATTGATTACATCACACCACCTTCTCAGTTTAGCACTCATGTGGAATTGTATGGGCCTGCAGCAAAAGAAAATAAATATTTCGCTGGCACAAGTTTTACTCATATGGCTGACCCAGAAGGTAATGAACCGAACCCACCATCTGATGAAGATGTTGAATATGAAACTATGCCCAGTGGAGATAGTAGCGATGATGATGACGCGATGATAGTGACTTCGGGCGGCGATTTAAGAGCGAACCATCCCATATGGTCAGAGGTTTGATTGACGATTACTCAATGAGAACAAGTCATACTGAGGAGCATTTAATACGTAATAATGATTACATGTGTAGTGCTCAAAGCACTAGAGAATGGGATGAAGACCTTACATTTGATGGCCCATCAGATGATTCATCCTTTGAAGAGGAGAACTCCATCCCTGATAAATTGGTTGAAGGTATGTACTTCCGTGATAAGAAGCAATTACAATTTGCTATTCAGGGTTGGTCAATTATGAACAATGTTGAGTATGTCATATATGCTTCGAACCAGTCAAAATTCACTGTGTTGTGCACCAACCATTCTGACACAGCTAGACCATATTTATGGTGCTTACATGCCTGCTCAGTTAAGAGGTTGGGTGGTGCTTTGAGGATTGGTTGATGGCTCACCTCATTGTACTCATTCTATTCTTAATCTTTGGACACAACCAATGCACATCATAATTCATCAATTAATTCATCCAACATGCGTCGGGGCGTCATTTGGATCAAGCCGGGAGATTGTAGGCTGTATCGAGTCCAAGTTCACATAAGAGTGTCTTATATGAAGGCATGGGATGCACGTCGAAAAGTAGTTAAGGTAATTTTTGGCAGTTGGGAGGAATCTTACAGATCATTGGGAAAATTTATGGCTGCTGTTTGTGCATCTATGCTTATGCTCTCGGTACACTCCAGTCGAATAGAATCCAACGGCCCGTTACGGTCGTTCAAGCCATCACGAGGTTAGCGTATGCGATTTTATGTCTTGATGGGACATTCCTCACAGGTAAGTCTGAGGCACTCTACTTGCGGTTGGGATCGACGCAAATAATGACTTGTTCCCACTGGCCTTCGTAGTTGTGGAATCAGAGTGCATAGAGTCATGGATTTGGTTTTACACACTTTACGGGACTTGATCCCATTAGTGTATGAGGGTGATCTCTGCCTCATCTCGATAGACATGTAGGTCTTGTTTTAGCGGGTGATCTTTCCCTGAGCTTCAAATCGCTTCTATCTACGTCATTTGAGGGAGAACTTCAAAAAAGCTGTACGATAACTCGGCATAGATGATGTTGATTTCATATGTCAAAAAATGTATGTCGAGGAAACCACGTCAATACAATTTTTAAAAGGTACATGGAAGACGTTAAGAATATTAAGCGTAGCATCAGTGGTGGTTTCAAGTGATGTACAATAATGGTCTCAAACTCATGATGATGGCTAAAGGTATGGTACAATGATGATAAATGCAGCTGAGTGCTTCAATGGAGTGCTTAAACGTGCACGTGGTTTACCAATTCAAGTTTTGATAACAGCAGTATACTACAACATAATTTCCCTTTTCATGAAACTTCTTGATGGAGCTACGACTCTAGAAAGGAAACAAGAAAACTTGTTCTCCCCACGCATTAAAGCTACACTGGCTAATGAATGCGGCAAGATTTCTGAACCAATTATCACGAGTACTAAGTGTTTGATGTCAATAGTCAAACCTACAAGGTGTAAATATCTAAAATTATGAATGCAAATGTATGTACAACCGCTTATCTTACCATTTATCTTGTGCACATATGATTCTTTGCTTTGGGGCATCGACACACACGTGCAATATGTCTCAGTATACTATAGCTTGCAAAATTATATTAGCACCTACCAGGGAGAGTTCCATGTGATACCTGATCGGGAGGAGTGGGCAGAACACATCATTGAAGGCATATACAAAAATTATAACCCACCAATATGTCGGGAGTGGGTTGATGGACAAGGAAAAGGCGATGTTGATTGGGTCGTACCACCACTTCTACATTGCACGCGGTGGGAGCATCGGCCGAGTTGGTTGTGATGGTGGATTCATCGCGGCATGATAGAGCCGGCCGATCAATCAGTACATGAGGTGGTACCATTCTTGGGCTTCACTTTATATGCTGAAGGCACCGATAGTTCCTCCTGACACATACTACCCCCGTGGGCCTGGAGACCGTTTGTTGGTTAGTTTATGTAAAATTACAATTTTCTTTTTCTTGTAATATTGAAACCATGATATAAATTTACATTATCTGTAGTGTGAGCACATCTTGAACACTGAGGATATATTTCAGCGCTATTTCAGTAGAGGTGATGACACATAATTTCAGAAAGACATCAACCATTATGAGCAGTTGATTGTGGGCGAGAATATGCACATCTCGACGGCGGTCTGAGGATCCGACATTCCATGCGCGCATCGACGCACGATGTTTCGATGGATGTGGTCTACATCCGCCGGTGTTGGGGCGATCGCATACATTTACACGACCACCCCGGTATTCATATCAGATGCGGTGTGGTCTCCATGCACCCTTGGCATGCATCGATCCGTGACATATGGTCCGCGTCATTCCATATGACAGCGCCATGCAGTGTACCCAGTACTTTCGTTTCCATCTCGGCCGATATACCACATGTTACGGACTTGCGATGTTTGCAACAACCTGGCGAGCAGGTGGAAGAGGAGGAGGTCCGTCATCAACATCATCTACGTGATCGCCCGTCAACCACCATCCCATTACACCCTTGGTAGTGATGTGATTCCACCACTCAGGCATCGACGATGATAGCTGTGTTATCTTGTTTTTACGGTTCATGTCATGTAGTTTTAGCTATTTTTTTATTTCTAATATTCACTCATTTAGTTTCTTCTGATTGTATACTTATAGTGTTGTTTATTATTAGTTTAGTTTTTTTTTTTGTTAATGCAAACATGAGGAGAAAAGATTCAACGTGAAATTACATATATTTTAACTCTGACTTAAGAACTTTTTTGCCAAATATGAATTTTTAAGTTGGTACAGACTCAAATGTAGGTACATCTCGATACTAAATTAATATTACATGGAAAGATTAAACTGTGGCTCACCGAGCAAGATTCGTCGAAAGTTATCAACATGAAAGTTGTAGAATTTTTCATTATCTTTCCAACGATACTAAGTATGCCAAATTTCGACACCTAATGAGCCTGATATAGCCAAAAATAAGGACTGTCAATTTATTTTTATTTTTTTAAAAAATAATATTTTAGAACAATGGTCGTGACGAGGCGTGTGAGGATGCCGGTCGGCCCGGTGCGTGATTGGGTGGTATTTTAAATTTTTTAAGCTACTTGATTAAATTACTAAAGAGGCATATTATTAAAATTTAGCCTCATCAAGCCTTTACTCTCTCGCCTCAATTCCAACCTTACGGCCCTCTCCGTCCCACCAATCATCTCTCATAATCTTTAATGTCTATGTGAGCGACCTCTAGACCGGTCCACAGCGGTCCGCTCTCGCGAGTCATTGCGTTAGTTGAAATGTCTCTCGTGAGTTTGTCTTGAGCGTGGCCGGTTCGACTTACCCTTCTTTCAAACCGGTACGGTTCCATCACATAAGCCTTCCAAGGCTTCATACTCCGCCATCCAGCCCCTCATCGGAGAAACCACAAGAAGGCTATGATGGCCCGGTTCGTTGTTTGGGAAATTTTTTAAATTGAGTACCGTTAAAATACAAATTAGCTAATTGAGTATCAATAAAAAAATTTAAGAATAGTAGTCATTAATTATCGCTATACGTCGTCTCCGGCGTGGCGTTGATGCTCGATGAAAGTAGTCGATGCACTAATTCGAAGCGATGCTTAAACCCGGTCGCCCATTAGGCGGGCTGGCTATCTGGAACGGTCTAATTGGGCTCCCATACATTTTAGCCCGATCGACAGCTCCTTAGTTTTCCTCGATTCCTTCCCGAACTCAGCTCTCTCAGGAGCACGGCCGTCACCACACCGAACACGAGCATGGTCCTCCATCGCCGTGAACATCTCGGCCGTAGGCGTACAAAAGCTTTGCATTGTGTTTTTTTGTTGTTGCACCGCGACTTCTTAGGTATTTTTTGTTGCTATCACTCAATCTCGTTGCACATTAAGTATAATGATAATACTTGCAATTTTATTTAGCTAATACTTGCAATTATATTTATGTGCATGTGAGTTTTAAGATTTTAGGTATTTTTTCTATGGATTTGTCAATATCATCCTAAAGTTCATTTGTCATGGCCCTCTCGCTTTGTCTTGATATCTCTTATATATGTTCTTACCTTTGTCATCCTTTGTCATAATATCCTCTTGTGTATGTGTGATCCACATCCTGCAATGTTGAGGAGTCTCTAAATTGCCTTGAGGTGTTCTATATATGGCTTTTCTAACTCTTGCCATATGTTATTTTCATTTGAGTTAGATTGACCTTTCATGGAGGCGAGGAGGAGGTTGTAGCTTTTGGCGATTTTAGCATCCTGGGGTTTTGTAACTTCTGTTAAGCTGTTACGCTTATCTTAGTTTGTCGATTGATGAGAAAGGCAAATATTACAGACAAATTTACAAATGGGCCATGGAAGGTCAATATGGTTGCTTTATGTTTTGTATGATTGTCATATTCATGTAGTGTTGTCATCAGTCTTAAGATTTCCTTATAGGTTAATTATTCAATCAATGGAAATTAGAAAAGCTCTCTGCTTGTCTTAATTTTTGAACTATTTGCTTGTTTTCAAATTTATTACATTATTTTTTTTCAGTTCATAGTTTTAACTTATGAGATTTTGAAATTCTTTATCATCATGATCATGATCATAGCCTTAACCTAATTATTTGAGGTGATTTATGAATTATTTTTCTCCATCCACTATGTTGAGTTTAAGGTGCCAACTTTAGGTTGCATATCTTCAACGAAACTTCTTGTCCTATTGCATTTGATGCATATTTTATTTCTTATTTATTTATTATGTTATCTCTCATCTAAGCCCATCATTGGTGAAGTTATTTGGTGCATCTTCTATCCTTGAATGTTGTTGACTCTCTTAAGGTTTGATAATTTTGATGTTGGATCATGATATGGTTGGGTCGATTAATCCAATCTATAATCCTAAGATGGGAATCATGTTGATGCTCATGTGTATGTGGGGTGGGGTCAATATTGAGGAGAGCCCTCAAGGAGATAGTGAAACACTACCAAAATTGTGCTGAGGGTCATCTATTTTCACAATCTCAATACTCTTCTTGTATGTTGTCATCTATTTTCACAATCTCAATACTCTTCACTCGGCGGCAATGGCAGAGCACGCCTTGACTAGGCGTCGGACGTAGGCGTAGGGAGGCCGACCCACCATTGGGCAGCACCGCCGAGGTTCATCTAGTATTGCCTCCCTCCCTGGTGACATCGGCCACCCACGATCTGTAAGTGAATTTTTTTTTGCAAAATTTGTTATGCACCTTACCTTTATTTGGACGGTACTTAGTTTTTTTTTTTTTTGAGCATACTTGAGGCGCATCACACTTGCTTATCGAAGGAGTGGCCCATTACATGCGAGATTCATCAATGTGCTTCCAATTGGGCACAGCGTGTGAGTCAGCTTCATCCGGTTGGATCATCGGTTCTTTGGTTGAGAGATGGCCGAGACCAATACTTTTCACCTGTAGGTGAGATGGTTGGCGCTCTAGGATGTGGTGATGATTAGGACCTAGATTGATGGGCCTATCATAGGTCCGATTGTAATTGGCGAGAGAAGAGATGGGTCATTGGCACGATTCTGCGATGATTTGTTAGGGGACACCCATTACAGCGTGATGTACCATGATCGATCACTCATATGTCGACATTAAGGATGGGCGGGCACATCGCGAACATACATGCCAGGAGGCTTAGGTGGACTTTCTATAGGGAGTCATATGACAGGCTGAGCACAGAGGAGTTCTACCGACACGTGCGGGCTTATATTTTATTTCGATTGGTACGCTTTGCGCCGATACTTACGGTTGAACCTACAGTATTTACCACTCTTGGAGGATCTGGATTTTTTTAGCATGATGTCTATAGGTGGAGCAGTTTTGGCTCATCTATATAGAGAGTTGCACGAGTCGACTAGACCCAGCAGGGCCAACATGGCTGGTTGCCTACACCTCCTTCAGATTTGGGCTTGGGAGCATATTCATGTGGGTAGGCCGACTTTACATGTGCCTTATCTGAGCTTCTTTGGTCTCGGCGTTGGTTTTGAGTGTTGTTAACTACACTTTCAATCTATCGGCCTATATATATGTTAAAACTGTTTTCTATGTGCAGGTGGAATGAGAAGTACGTTCACCAACAGCCAATAGCGAATGTTGCAGTGTAAACGCCAATTACAGGGCCTTGTAGGACTATCGTGTTGCACACATATAATCGTGTAGTTCTTCTAGTTAGAGGTAACTGTTCGGAATTGTACATTATTTACTATGGACCACCCGATAGCAAATTGCAAACTCGTTTACTTGCAAAACACATGCATTCGGCAATGTCATTTGGAATTTCAATTTCATCATTTAGGTTTGTCGAGATGGCGTCAAAGTAAACATCGTTGTCCCCGCCCGAGTTTTACACATCCGGACATACTGGTTTGTGGACAACATTTGACTCTCACTTGTCATATTTCGAAATGAGTGATTTCTCAGTATGACATATTCCCAAGTATAGTGGCTTCTCAGAGCGGTCATCATCACTAATACCTTCTCTACTTGAGCCACTACTCATAGTCTGATACTCATCTCCAACTGCAGCACTCTCAGGCACATACGGTTCATCCGAACGGTAGACAGCATCATCACTGCCACATAACTTATAAGTTCAGCAACTAATTATCATATTAATTGTTACAAGTTTAATCAGATAAATTATGACGATAAACTACCTGGGAATAAACTCATCAGAGCTGCGTTGTATCCCCAGATGTTCTTGTGCGATGAAATCTTGTGTATGCGTTAGCGGTATATTTATTGACCTTACTACCGGATCAGCTGATATGGATGCAATATTAACATCTTCTACTTCGACATACAACACCAACATCTGACGGGAAGCTTCGTCAAGTGTAACTTCACAAACGTCATCGTCAGATATGACAGACGCTATAAATCCGCTACCCACTGGATAACGACCTGTTAGAGTGACAGTGTGGCGCTTCGGATCGATGTGCAAGCTTCTCATAATTCGTTGCTTCAATGCCAGTAAGGTCTGTGTGGAACCTTAATTAGCGATTTCGACCTCCATAACTTGGGCGAATTGCTCATCGATACCGGTTCGCCTCCATAAAAAAAATCGTGAAACAAATTCTCTATTCATCTTGCACTAAAAAATGTAGAATCAAAGGGAATTTTTCTCAACGAAATGGGTGCAAGAATCGTCAAAGCTAAAGTTGACTTCCAACGACCAAATGAGAGGAAGTAGTTAAGCGTCAGCGAATCGGAAAAATAAAGTTTCTATCGAATACCTAGACAAGGCGCAAATGCGGTTAGATCTGCGGCGGTGGAAGTTCAAGAGGGGAGGGCGTGGTGGAGTTTGGTCGGCGTTCTGAGTGGAGAGCGCGTTGAGGGAAATCAGCCGGCGAATAGGCGGGACCGATCGCCCAAAAGATATCAAGCCTCGCCTAGTGGGCGGCGGCTATCAAAACCGTTAAGCCCACTAATTGGGCGGGCTTCTATCTGAAGGTCGCAGGTGGCGGCCACTCTCATTCGCGGACGCCACGTCACGGCGTGGTGTAGCCGATGCCCATTACTATACCTATTCTTAAATTTTTTTTTATTGATACTCAATTTGCTAATTCGTATTTTAACGGTACTCAATTTAAAAAAATTGCCTCGTTGTTTGTGCAGCCGTAATGGTAACACTTCTACTTGGAAGTTGTTTTAGTAGTTCAGAAGAAACTTGGGAAAGAACGTCATCAGTGATGTGGGTGGAGGGATGGTGACATGGAGGTGCATCTGAGGCAAAGAGGTGAAAGATAGATGCAATGAGCTCGTGGCGGCTCTGACAATGGAGGAGAAGATGAAGAGATTGGGAAAGAGTGGGTGCTTGGTGTTCGAGGGAGGCTCAGCATACTATGGACAGTGATGTGCATCGACAAAGATGCTTAGAAGAGGAAGCGTGGGTTCGGCATACAAGGCGGTGTTTGATATGATTGATTTTTGTGTGAAGAGGTTGGATGCGAAAGATTAGAATGTTTGGAAAAGAGGGATTTGAGAGGCATCTGACATATGGAGGCGATGGGGAGGCTCGACATCCCAATCTGGTGCCTCTTCCACGAAAAGGAGGAGAGGCTGCTTGTTTATGATTACCAGCCGAATGGAAGCCTCCATTCTCTTATACATGGTTCAAGATCAACTAAAGCAAAGCCCCTTCACTGGACATCCTGCTTGAAGATAGCAGAAGATGTCACCTAGAGCCTTGCATACATCGCACCAAATCTTTCTTGATCTGCAAAGAAACCATCGAAGTGGTACATCAGCGGCCGTGAGTGAGCTTATGGGATACTTGGCCAGGAGGCACTCAACAAACATCTCAGTAGGGCTTCATTTCTATTAAACGAAACCACCTCCAGGCCGTAATCCACCGGATATTAGCTCTGGTGAGGTATAATTTGTAAACATTTAGAAAGCCTTAGGGATCTCATATTTGGTGTGTTGAATGCGAGCATCGTTAGGAACCAACCTTTAGAGCCCGTGCACTTTACCTTTTAATTCTTTCGGCGAGAGTTTAGAGGCAAAAGCAAAATGATTTATTTTATGTGTTTGAAATGAATTGTTTTGATTATGTTCAATGGCATAGTGATTTGATTTCACCTATCAAGCCACGGTTAACTCGTGAGTCATTTGATTTTTGATCAAATGGTCATGATTAATCTAATATTTTATTTATAATTAAATTAATAAAAAAAGGAGTTAATCAATCTTTAGAATTTCAAGCACATAAAGTGATAAAACAAAATAAAAAAAGTGCAAATTAAATTATCATAAAATCTAAGTAAAACTTAATATAAAAAATGATTAAAAATTAATTAAACCAATAATATTATAAATATTATAATCAAATATAAAAAGTTGTTTGAACATAATTTATGAAAGTCAATTATAAAAAAATTTATTTAATCTCTAATTGTTATATGTTGATTCTAGAATCAAAAAGAAAATTTAGTTATGTGACATATCCTTGATTATACTTAACTCAACTATTACAATTGGCTAAGCTTTATTTGATTAGTTATTCATATAAAATTTTGGAAGGATTCATAACTAATTCAAATCACATTTTAAAACAAAAAAATATATACATATAAACTCAAATACCTTAGGACATAGACAATATAAGTCAAGTAAAATTATGAGAAAATTTATATAATTCATATTCTAAATATCATAATCAAATCAAATAAACATAAAATTAAATATAAACTTTGAAGTTATTAAATCATATCTAATTACTCTTAATTTCAAACAATATCAAAACAAGTCAAACAAAAATAACACTCAAGCAAATAACCTAAATCAAATCAATTTAATTTAATTTAAGAAAGACTCATCAATTTAATAAATAATCAAGTTAAATCCAATTCAACCCACTTAAGTAAGATAAACTAATTATTAAAGTGTGTAAAATCAAAACATAAACTAAACTCTAATAAATATGATAAATGAATGAAACTAAAATAAAATTCTAATCATAAATAATCAAACTCAATTAAAATCAAAGCAAACTTTCAATTCATTTTACCCAATTCTATAAATAAATAAATAATAATCAAATTAAATAAATTTGAAATTAAATCTAAACTTTAAAGTCATCAAACCACCCAAATTCCAATCAATATCAAAATAAGTTAAACAAAAATAAAATCCAAATAAACATACCTATTGAACTAAGATAAGAGATCAATCATCAAACTAAAGAGATAATCTATACATAAACTAAACATCTAAATTCAAAAATCAAACCTTTAATTGAAATTTAAATGAAAGAATACATTAGACTTCAAATAAATCATAAGTAAATTAAAATATATTCATCAATCTAAATCAAACTTAAATGAAATAATGAAATCAATAAACAAAAACAACATCGAAATGGTACTAATCATATGAAATTAAGGAATAAATTAAAATCCAAGGGAAAGAAACTAGAGGTTGAATTAAAGGATATTGAATTATCAAAATTTAACTAAATCAACGCATTTAATCCAAAATTAATCAATCAAATACATGAAGATTAAACAAACTCAAATTTTAAAATCTAAATCAAATCAAATGAATTATACAAATTCAAATGGGCTAATTAAAATACTTAAGGAACATAGTTAGAATTTTTAGGATGAATCTTCATTTTAGGATGAAGATTTCATTTCAATAGGAGTTAGGATGTAGAATAGGGTGAGTTACATATAGAAATGAAATTCATTTTACTCTTCATTCTCGAAAACCTAAACATCACTTTAACTAAATCAAAGTGAAATGAAAAATGAAAAATAAATCATTAAATCATTTAAATTGAAATCACCCAAAGGTAAAATTTAAACAAATTCAAACTTCAAATTGAAACTTAAACTAAAGAAGCCTAACAAAGTCTTGCTACAGAAGCCTTCTTTTCACACTAGAATACTAGGTCACCGACTATAGAATTAGGCTAGGTTGATGTATTGATTGTATGTATGATGTTGTATTTTATTTTGTGATGTAATATTTTAGACTAGATGTTAGGGTGTATGCCTCATAGACTGGATGTTAGGCCGCTATTAGTTTAATCATATTTTCTACAGGGCATTGTGCTTAAGGGACCACGTAATAAAAATATAAATGCTTTGTTGTGCGTTACTTAGCCCCTAAGCGTAACCCGCGTTAGACAGTGGGCTTGGTTACCCATGTATATGGTGCTAAGTCCAAATTATTCATATAACTGCTTGGGTTGTATAGTGTGTTTAGCTAATATTTTTTTTGCAGATGTAGGTAAATTTGCTTTTTCTATTTTTGATGTAATTTTGCATTAGGAATTAGGATTAATGTTATGGGAGATTAGGATGAGCAGTGGCTAGAAGGCTTAGTCCTTGGGATGCCCTGTGATGCCTTTGGATCAAATCAAATCAAAAAAAAAAAATGGTACCCATCTTTTTTCTCATTTCGGGGTGTATGTCGGAACTTGATTGCACAAGCCTTTTATTCTTTTACGGTAGTCTATAAAATTATTTGATGTTGTGTTTACATTGTGCATTAGAACAACATGCTTTTCATAATTTCTTTATGATTAATGCTTGAATGTGTGGCCTCGATGTGGTAAGCTCTTAAGATAAAATTTACTTTTCTACCCCAATTAATAACTCACAATTAAAATTTAAAGCAACTCATAACCTCACCATAAAGCCTAAGAATTAAATCAAGATAATAAAATTTGTAGCAACCCCTTAGCAGGATGAATGAATGTATAATATCATGCATGTCATATTATTCCACTCTTGTTAAGAGGGGGCTTCCATCTTGCCAGAGAATGAAGGCTTAACCTATGAGAGCTTTTGATGGAAGAACACCCCTTTCTCTCTTGATTTGACCCATAATCAAATTATCATGCATTTAGGCATACAAAATCCCATATCTTGTGTTAAAATAAAGAGTCCAAAAGAATCGAATAACTTTGATAAAATTTGTATTATAGTAAGTCATGGATTCATACCACTCATGCTCTAGTCTCTTAAGGAGTGAGTTTAAGGACTTAGTCTCCTTTCTAAATGAACAATAGCATAGCCATCTTGCAAAGCATAATACTTTTCTACATGAATTTAAAGCGCAGAAAAAGTTAGCTGGCTGCCACTCCAGGTGGTAATAAGTCCAACAGTCGGGTGATTTATTCTCTCTTGTCGAGGTAAACCATATACCCATTTTCACCTTGGATTTAGATCGTGCTTCAGCCCTCACCAAACTCCCTAGCTTAGGATCTGAGGTAGTCATTTCCCTTTGCAAGCTAGAAGCATAAATCCTCACTTCTTAGACATTTCCACAATCTAATATTATGAAATTATAAGCCCTAGCAATCTAATAAAATATCAACTTAAATAATTAACTCTCTTCAATTTCAAAAATATAAAGCTCAACCAAAGGATAGATTGAAATGTTCACTAGGCTTCCTAGTATCATGAACATTCCCTACTCATCTCCCTTTGACTTCCAATAATAAGTCTTCTCCTTGATCTATCCCATCCTTTAATAGTCTTAATCTTAAAATCTTTGGAGACACTAATTGTCTACTTTAATCGAGAGTATTCTTAAGAAATTCTCATTCTTTAGAATGTAATTAATTATGGGGACTTGCCTTCATAGGGAACTTAATGAACCCGGCTTAAAACAAACCATACTTTACTTTTTCATATAAAGTAGGGGAAAGATCTATGGTATATTTGAAGACCCATCATGCCTTAGAAGTCCTTATTAGGTGATTAGGTCCATTATAGGGTGGTAATTTCTATCTTTTGAGATAGTACATCATTCCTTAATGTCATGCCCGATCAGTTCAATAAGTACCTCCTAAGATCTGTGTGGTTTCCCACAACATCCTCAAAAATAAGCACCACAAGATGTCAAGCCAAAGAGATTTTTGTTGAGAGCATCATCCTCAAGTTAGAAAGATGATGTAGAACTTGAGGATGATTCATATAAAGATCTAATATAATTAACTTTTGATTGGTACTCGCCTTATGTTCTTAACTTAGCAAAGAAGGGATTAATCCCACATACTTGGTCTAAACAATTCGGACTACTTTAAAAGGCTATGGCAACAAAAGCAAACATCCTCAACCAAGACCAAGATTAGGATTTGGTACAAGTCCATTGATGACAACCATTGCCTAGTCATCACCAACCATTTGGAATCTGATAGGTTCTTTTCAAACCATGCTAACTCATATGAGGAGGTGTGTTTAGAAACTTTAGATAATCCAAATGATTTTGAAGTTAAGGATGCACCTCAGAGTTCAAAGAAGAGATCAGATCAACCATTGATGAACTTAAGGAGATCAACTTAGGAACTGAAGACAATCCACCTCCAACATACATCAGCTCCTTGTTAAATGAAGAAGAAACAATGACTTCATTAGGCTATTAGCTGAGTTTAAGGACTGCTTCACATAGAGTTATGAAGAAATGCTCGATTTATCTTCTAACGTAGCAGTCCATAAACTAGCAATAGAACCTAATGCTAACCCTATCAAGCAAGCGCCTAGACGCACGCGATTAACATTAAATAATAGGTCATTTCTGAAGTTAAGAAATTGATCGATGATGATTTCATCAGGGAAGAAAAATATCCTACTTGGATGGTTAGTGTCATCCTAGTTAAGAAAAGAATGGCCAAATTTGCATATGCATCAATTTTAGGGATCTAAATAAGGCATGTCCTAAAGATGAATTTTCACTATCAATCCCGGAATTGATGATAAACATTGTCTCATCTCATGCAGTCTTCTCTTTCATGGATGGGTCATCTGGCTGCAACCAAATTAAGATGGCCCCCGAGGATGAGAAAAATACTGTATTTCAAACCCTGATCATAATCTATTATTATAAGGTCATGTCTTTCAACCTTAAAAATGCCAGTGCTACATACCAGTAGGCCATGACTCAGATCTTCAATGAACTCATTCATCATCAAGTTGAATGTTACGTTGATGATCTTGTAGTCAAAAGTAAAGAAAAGGAAGACCATCACTTTGACTTGAGAATAGTTTTTGAACGGTTAAGATAATATAACCTCAAAATGAATCTCCTAAAGTATGCATTCAAAGTAGCATCAAGGAAATTCCTTAGGTTTATTGTCCAGAACCATGGAATAGAAATCGATCTTGAGAAGATTAAGATGATATTAGAAATGCCATCCCCTAAAAGTCTAACTCAACTCAGATTATTTTCAAGGGAGATTGGTAAATCTAAGATGCTTCATTTCCAACCTATTAGGTAGATACCGACCATTTTAAGCACTTGTAAAAAAGGATGCAAGTTCAAGTGGGATGATAAGTGCCAACATTCTTTTAAAGACATCAAGCACTACCTGATGACGCCACCAGTTCTAGTAGCCCCTATCCCGGCCAAGCCATTGATACTATATATTATCGTATTAAATGACTCCTTGGTGCTTTACTGACTTAAACCAATGACGAAGGAAAAGAGAACGCTCTTTATTATCTTAGTCATCATCTAATCCCTACTGAGGGAAAATACCCACTTATTGAGAAGCACTGCCTAGCTTTAATCTTGCATCCCAAAAGTTATGGCACTACATGCTTTCTTATAAGGTGAATCTGATCACTAGGATCAATCCAATGCAATATCTCATGACACGGCTAATGCTATCCGGATGGTTGGTGCATTGGTCCTTGATTTTATTGCAGTTTGACATCACTTTTGTACTCCTCTGTGCGATAAAAGGAGAAGCACTAGCATATTTTTTAGAAACACACCCATTTCCTACTGATTCCTCGCTTAGTGATGATCTACAGGATAAGCAAATTATGAACTTAGGGGACATTAACATTCACCACTGGGAGACATATTTTGATGGTGTGGCTTCTTTTCAAAAAGGAGAAGAATCACGATCTACTCTTCCAGGGAAGGCAAGGCTAGGAATAATTCTCCTAACTACTATGTGATGAGATTCTCATATCATCTGTCTAATCCATGCTCCAACAATGAAGCCAAATATGAGGCTCTAATTTTCGGTCTTGAGTTAGCCATTACACTATGCATTCAGAGTATTAACATCTTCGGGGATTCTTAGTTAGTCATCAACCAAATCGTTTGGTCTTACAAAGTTCAAAAGCCTAAGCTCTATCACTACCACAAGTATACTATGGAGTTATTAGCCTAAATCTTATAGGTTACTATTTATAACATTCCTCGAGGAGAGAACATCATAGCAGATGTATTAGCCAAGCTTACCAAAGAGTTGGCATGTGTGGTGAAAAACTTTATACATTCTTGCCTTCATCTATCCCTTTATTAGAAAAGAGGATAAATGAAAAAATAGAAATGTATAAAATATTTCTTGTTGGGATGCCACTTAGATCCGTAGATGTTCTTATTAAGGTGATCAGATATGCCATTAAGGAGAGGTGTACTATCTCGAAAGATAAAGTCACCACCCTACAATGGACCTAATCACCGAATAATGACTCCTAAGGATAATCGGTATGCATGTGTACTAGAGATTCTTCTCCTACTTTACATGAAAAAATAAAGCAGTGTTTATTTTAAACCAGTTCATTAACTTCCTACAGGGGCAAGCCTTCATAGTTAATTACATCCTAAGGAAGGGGATTCCTTAGGAATACTCTCGATTAAGGTAAATGATTGTTGTCTCTAAAGATTTAATAGGTAGGACTATCAATCAATTAGTTTATTTTGGAAGATCAAATGGGATTGATTAAAGAGAGGGAGTTATTATCAAAGCCAAATGAAGATAAGTATGAGATGCTCATGATGCTAGGAAAATTCGGCGAGTATCTCAAACTATCTTATGATTGGGCTTTATATTTTTGAAATTGATTTAATTTGTTTGAGTTGAATTTCTCATTTGAAATTTAGGGCTTATGATTTCACAACACAAGATTATGGAAATACTTAAGAGATGAAGATTTATACTTATGGCATGCAAAGGGGAGAAGTAGCCTCAGAACCTAAACCTAAGGAGCCTTGGCAAGGGCTAAAAGCACAACCTAAATCTAAGGCAAAAATGGCTATTTGATTTTCCTCCACAAGAGAGGACAAACCACCCAACTACTTAGTTGGTGGCCACCCCTAGGTGGTTGTAAGTATAACTCCTCCTACGATTTTAAATTTATGTAGGCAAGTCTTATGCTTTATATAAGATAATTAGGCTATTATTTATTTAGAAAGAGACTAAGTTCTTAAACTCACTCCCTAAAGAGACTAGATCATGTAAGGGCATGCTTCAAATGACTTAAATCTAATACAAATCATACTAAATATTATTTTTATTCTTGGACAACATTTTGACTCAAGCTAATAGGATTCATATGTCTAATGCATGAGAAATAAGATTATTGGCTAAAATCAGCGAGAAGGGAGGAGGTGTGTTTCCACCATGGATCTCAAAAGTAAAGCCAAATTTCTCTGACAAAGGTGGAAGCCCTCCAATCAAGAGTGAAAATAATATGCATTTGTGCATGATGTTATAAAAGAAATACTCATCCAGCTAAAGAGTTGCTAATTCTTTTATCTTGATTTTCAACCTAAGCTATAGGTGAGGTTATGAGTTCTATATTTTAATTTTGAATTATTAAATTTGGTAGAATATTTATTTTTTCTTAAGATCCTAATCCACATCCAGGCCATACATCAAGCAAGGAAGAAACTAGGAAAAGGATGACATCTTAATACACAAGCTTAACAAATCATCAATCAATTTATAAAGCTAACACAAAAGAATAAGAGGCCATTTGTGGTTGGGCACCATCGCACAAACCCAAAAATAAATTAGATAGCTGAGCTCTACCCTTATACAACCCGGATTACAAATGAATTAAATATAATTAAGCAATGAATTCAATGTTATGAGACTATTCAAGCTTCATTTCTTCATTCTTCTTTTCTTCTTTCTTCTTCTTTTCTCCTTTCTTCTTTGGTTCCTTCTTTTGGATAGTTGGAAGGTGGATACTCCAAAGGATTCATATGATACATAAGACATGGTCTTATAACTAATGCTCATCCTAATCCCCATAACAATCATTCCAAAATCCTAATTGCAAAAATTACATGAAAAGGGAAAATGGAAATTTAAATAACACCTGCAAATCAGAGATTAACTTAAATAAACCATACAATCCTAAGCATGTATATTGGACTTAACACCCCACACATGGGTGACTAAGTCCACCTGGCCTATTGGATTATGCTTAGGGTATAAGCTGCTGATAAAGCATTTATATTTTTATTTATTACAATAAGCACAATCTCCTACAGAAGACAATGGTTAAACTAAGATTGCCCTACCATACAGTCTACGCACATGCACCCTAACTTCTAGTCTAAAACATTACATCAAAAAAATAAAAGCAAACATTAAACCATGCACCATTCTACTAGAAGTGGTGACTTAAGTTGTGTGGTATACTTAGCTATGGCTTTAAATTAGAATTTTTTAAGTGTGAAGAATGTTCAACTTAGAGGAGGGTTTCATTTAAGTTGTTTAGATGTTTTGGGTTGATTTTATTTTGTGCTTTGATTAAGTTCACGTGAATCCTATAATTAATTATTAAGTTGTAAAGAGAGGAAAAAAAGAGAACTTCTCTTTCCTTCCCTAACCTAAGTAATTTCTAAAGTGCATTCATGTTTTAGTTTTATTTAGTGAATATTTTATTATGTGTTTTAATTAATCATAAGTTTATATGAACTCTAAACAAATCTATTCAAAAGAAAGGCATTTTAAGATTAAGTAAAGTGAATTAAATTCACAAAACACGCATCACTTGATTTCTTTCCCAACATGTATAACATGCATATGAATGAATCCTAAGCATATCTATACATACAAATGGAAATGTTTAGCACACTTTATGATGAATGCTTAGTGAGTTACTTACGAAAAATTTGAATGCTTATGATGCATGATTTTCATTAAGTAGAAAAGGAGTTTCTTATCCAATTTTAACATACACACATGAATGTATGAAAGGCATAAGTGAGTACCATTGTTAGCACCAGAGATGTAAGGTATAAGACCTACTTAGGGCTACTTAAAGTATCGCAACCCCGGGGTTGTCTAGACTAATATACAACTTTCTTAAGTACAAGCATATGTATAAAAGAAATGAATGGAAATGAAAGGATGCAAAAAGTTTGTATTTGTATTTTGGATTTACTTATGTAATTTATATGTGTGAATATGAAGATCCTTCTTAGGTTATAACATGGAAAGGGATAAGAGTAGATTTAAGCAAGTGTTATGTTCTTTTAAAAGAACTATACTCTTTTGCAAATCTTATTCAAATCCATGTTAAGAGGAAAGAAAGGAAGCAAACATAAGACACATTTTTATATCCACATGCAAACTTACAAATAAATTATAAGTAGCACACTTTTAATTTTGGTAATTGATTCATATATTTTAAAAATAATTTGGAATTTAATGGTGATAATAGCCATTCATATTTCTATTTTATCCAAAACATGCAATTTGACATAAAGAAAACATTTCATTTTAATTTTGATTTTAGAAAAGCATTAATGCATGAAATCCATATTACATAAAAATTTAGCATGCTAGGAAGGAAATCAAGTGATGAAAGTAAGTAAACACATTCACCCTAATTAATTCCTGAAGGTAATCTTATGAAATAAGAAAGCTTAAAAAGCAAATTATTTTAAGGAAGGTTTGATTTTGTTTTGAGTTTGATTAAATTTGAGAAATGTGAGGTAAGTTTGTTGTAACCCATTCCCACTTGTTTTAGTTTACTTTTAAGTGATTAGATGATTTTTTTTTATGTTACTTAGGTTAAGGTATGAATTAAACATGTTAATTATCCCTTACCTATACCACCTTAGTATAACTAATCAAATAATTATGAGCCAATGATATGACATAAAATCTCACAAGGAATTTAAATTTGCAACACACCTAGGAAGAAAGGGGCCTAATGCTATTTGGCTCATGATTAATGATTAATTAAACTGTAGGGTTTAAGCTTAAGTACCTTCAAAACCCCTCTCACACATATGAGTTAGATTTTAATTTCCTTAATTATACTTAGGCACTTGAACACCTAAGAATCTACCCAAGATAGATTAATTAATTTCTAGAAAGTTTTAGAATTTTATGAAATTAATTAAGGGGGTAATTAGTGAATAAACTCTTAATTAAGGATGAACTAAGGAAGAAAATAGAGTTTAAGGAATATCTCAAACAAATTATCCCAAAATTATTTCCTAAACCTCATACTTGCTCAATCAAAACTTAACTGACTCAATCAGAGGGTTAAACCACTAATTATGCTCTTAATTAAGCTTAATTACATTAAGGGAGTGATTAAGGAATGAACTAGTAATTTTCCTAATTAAGTCACCAATAAATCCCAAGAAAATTAGGGGGGCAAGGGTCATCCCACTAATTATGCACAAAATGTTTGGGATTAATCAATGGAGTAATTAAAAGATAATTAGCAAATTAACATTCCCAATATAACCAAATTGAGAGAAAAATACTATTCAAAATCCATTGAAATCAATTTTAAAATATTCAATGCTCAATTAACTTTCATATGCAATTTATTTCATATTTTTTTGAATTTTTTACACATAGAAATGAATTTAGAAAGATTTGGTGATTAATTAGAAATTAAATAATCTCTAATTATATTATTCATCCGTCACACGTGTGCCACTGACGCAGCATGCACTATACACATGGTGTAATGGGATTGGGTACTTAACCTATCACATCATAGCATGGCGATGCTTACGCTTTTCCTCGACCATGGATCCGGGTGGTGAGCTTAAAGTCATAGATCGAGGGGAAATTATGGATGCTACATGTTTTAAGCTCAATCATCCATCCAAAAATGGATGGATGGACGAGATTCATTCATGTAATTCTCACAGAGCCATGGAGACCGTCCATGTTTGAGGCCATGATCCGAGCTCGATTGAGCTCAAATTATAATGAAATTAACCCACACCATCTAAGCATGAGTACAAGCATATCTAATGGCTAGATCAACATAAGATTGAAATCCACTTTACAAGGACCAACATACATTGAAGCTTAGTTTAATGGCATACCTCATCGGAGGTGATCGTCGGTGCTCAAATCCCTTGGAGAAGCTTTGTCTGGTTGAGACAAAGCTTTGCTAAAATTTTGAGCTCTTGAAATTGAGTGGTTGCTTCTATGGGGTTCTATGGGTCAACACCTCCTTGCCTTGAGCTCAGCCTTGATCGAATTGGATCCTTCCTTGCCTTTGGAGCTTGGGAAAGAGCTTAGATGAACTCGACTTGGTCCTTTGATGAAGCTTGAGAGCGATTAGGTTGGTGTTGAGTGTTGAGTAAGTTGGCTTTTCAATAGAGCTCCCCTATTTTCAAGCTATAAAAATTGAGAATGGAGATTTTCAAACACTATATAGGAAGCTTGGGAAGACTCTCTATGGCTTGCTCTGAGTTCCTATGGCTCAATCGATTGAGGAGAGTGAAAATTTTGTTGAATTAGGGGGAGTATATCTCCCCCTTTGGCAATCAGACGGTCAAGAAATGCCTTGCCATTTTGATCCAATTGACCATAAGGAGTGGGTTTGTTAGGATGTTTAGGGTGTCCTTGAATTATTTTGGGAGTGAATGGCGAAGTGGCCATGTGCTTGAATTGGGTGTAAGGAGAATTTCAATGGAAGTGGTCAGTTTGGCCATTGGGCTAAATTGGGCTGACCCAAACCCATTGGGTTAGTGCACTGCACTCCCTAGTGTTCACTTGATCCACTAAGAGAGTGCTAAGTGTTTATGAAGAGTATTTGACCAAATTCCAAGTGCAATTGGCCAAAATTTACCCTATGGCCTAGAAGTAAAATGGTTATTTGACCTTATTTTAGTTTGGGCATGATGAGAAAATAGTTTTGGCCAAGTTTCATTGAGCTTAGTTGGTTTGATGTGATTTGGCTCATGTTGACCCATTTAGGTCAAAATGGGTCAACTTAGTCAAGTTGACCAAATGGTCAAATTGGGTCAAACCAAGGGTTGGGTCAAGTTCATATGACCATTTTAAATGTTTTAGTGGCTTTGGTTTGATTCAATTTGGTTTATATTTAGTTTTGGTTCAATTGAGTTCATTTAGGTCAAATGGTAAAGTTGGCCAAATTGACCCATTTGACCTATTTGGGTTAGGTCAAGGATTGGTTCCTACTTGGTTGGTCATATGAAATGGATTGATATTTTTATTTCCAATCAATTTTAGTTAAGTTTGAATTTGAATCAATATGACCTTTAGGTCAAGTTGAGTTCAAGGTCAATTGGGCTAGGTTAGGTCTAATTGGTCAATTGAGGCTTTGGTCAAGTTCAACAAGTGATTTAGAATGAACTTGATCCATTGGTTTCAATCAGTTTGGCTTAGATCAAGTTTTGACATATTTTGACTTTTTAGGTCAAGTTGGGTCAACTTGGGTCAAGTGGCCAATTGGGCTAGGTTAGGCTCAAATGTTGACTTGGTCAAGTTCAAACATTGGCTATGAATGAGTTTTGATCAATGGTTTCAAAAAATTTGTCTTATGATGGGTTTTGGCTATGTTAGGTTTCATTTTAGCTAAGTATTGACTTGGTGGTCAACCCTTAGGTTTGACTTGGTTTGGCCCAATTTGATTGATTGATCACCTCATGATGATTGTTGATCATGATGAGAAGCTTAGATGGGCTTAGTTCAATCCAATTTGGTTAGGATTAAAATTTGGCTCATAAGGGTACTTTAGGTCACTTTGGGTCAAGTGAGCCTAAGTGGGTCAAGTGGCTTGATCAAAGCTTGATTTGAGTTTGATTGAACTCACATATGGACTTATGATTGTTATATAAATCCATTTGCAAGTAATTTGAAGTCAAATGGGTTTTGGTTCATTTGACAACTTCAAGTTCAAGAGGTGAACATGAGATGGATTTGGCTTGATTTTTGAATTGGGTTTTGGTTAAATGATTGAAGTTTGTATTTATATTTGGATTCATGATTGAAATATTGATTGAATCATGAAGAAAAATCAAGGGTTTGGCTTGATTTGAAATTGATTTGGCTAAGTTCAAGATTTTGACTTGAAAGGCTTAGGTTGAATTTTGAATAAATTTGAGCTTGATCTTTGGATTTGGTTTTGGTTGTTTTAATTTATATTTCATTTATATATGTGAATATAAATGAGAATATAAATGGTTATGAGAAAATTTCAAGGATTTGAAGTGATTTGAATATGATTTAGGCTAAATCCTTAAGAGAGGATTAAAGGATTTAGGAAAGATTTGGAATTTTGGATTTGAATTTTAGATTTAGTTTGATTGTTTTGAATTTATATTTCATTTATATATGTGAATATAAATGAGAATATAATTGAGTTGTGAGAAAATTTCATGAGTTTGAATTGATTTTATTTGATTTAGGCTAAGTCCATGAGAAGGGAATCAAAGGACTTAGAAAAGATTTGGAGTTTGACCATGGATTTTGGATTTGATTTTTGGCTTTAGTTTGATTAATTTGAATTTATATTTCATTTATATATGTGAATATAAATGAGAATATGAATGAGTTATGAGAAAATTTTAGAAATTTGAAGTGATGTTTGCTAAGTCTATAAGAGGGGAATCAAAGGACTTAGAAAATATTTTGAACTTGGAATTTCAATCATGGGTTTCAATCATGGATTTTAATCATGTAGATTGATTTAAGTTTGGAGAAAATTAAATAAGATTGATTTGGAGTTTGAGAAAATCAATTAGGAATTGAAGTTTTACTTTAAGGAAGGAAGTGGGGAATGTGGTTCAAGCTATAGGGTAGGGAAATTTTCTAACACCCCTAAGGCATGACCTATTCCTATGGCTAACTCTTCTAAGTCTCTGTGGGTTGAGTATCCACCTAATCACTAGATGTGTCTTAAGACTAAAGAACTCTTAAGTCTAAGAGGAATCTTATGTCTAAGATGGAGGTTGAGAGCTCATCTTAAAAATGAGGTCAACGGATGTTGAAAGATGAGTCCAAAATAGACAAGTCTTATCCTTTGTTAACTGAACTCATCGAGACTCTCTCTTGAATGGGAGGTTATCATTGCCAAAATGACAAAGAGATAGATTAGAGGCAACCATTCATTAATTATCTAAATATAGGCAAACTACCTCAAGAGAATTCACACATTGGGTGAAGTAGATAGCCCTTTCTTACGCTCTCATGGACGGCACCTCGTACAGGCGGTCCTTCGATTATATGTGGTTACATTATTTGGACAAACATGAATCCCATAGGATCGTGACTGAGGTACACTCAGGTTTGTGTGGAGCGCATCAATCCAATCTGAAGATGAAAGCGAAGATCAAAAGACTAGGATACTACCGCCTTATGATCTGCATGGACGTAACAAGGAGATGCCTCCAATGTCAAGTACACGGTATGGTCCTACACCAACCACCCAACATTCTACATCCTATATTGGCCTCATGGCCATTTGAGTGTTGGGGTACCGACATAGTGGGTCCGATCGATCCTTCTTCTTCCAAGGGTCACCGCTTCATTCTAGCCGCCACCAACTACTTTTCCAAGTGGGCGAAGGAAATCCCACTCAGAGAGGTCACAGCTTAGCATGTGCTCCAATTTTTCAGGAACCATATCGTATATAGGTTTGGGGTGCCTCGACAAATTATATTTAATAATGGTACTGCATTCAATAGCACTAAAATCAATAACTTTTCCTAGAGACACATCATAGATTGGAGATATTATACCATCTATTACCCAAGGGCAAATGATTTAGCAAAAGCCTTTAACAAAACTCTCATCCAAATATTAAAGAAGACACTTGACAACAACAAGCGACAGTGGCATGAGTAGTTAGTTGAAGCCTTGTGGGCTTACCGGACCACATACAAAACTCCTACTCAATCTACCCCATTCTCCTTAATGTATGGGTTTGAAGTAGTTCTACCATTAGAAGTCAAACTCCCATCATTAAGGATAGCTGTGAGTAGTAAGATCACAATGGAGTAGAATGCCAAGTTGTGGTTAGAAGAGCTCGATGGTTTGGAGGAGAGATGCCTCTAGGCATGCTAGAACCTCGAGTTGTACAAAGCCAAAATGATTCAATCTCACAACAAGTTGGTCCATCCTAGAGCTTTTCAAGTAGGAGAGCTTATTTTAGTTCTAAGGAGATCAATTGTTGCCCATCATAAAATGGAAGGTAAGTTTGAACCCACTTGGGAAGGCCATTTTTCCATAGAGAAGGTCTACCAAGGAGGATTTTATCAACTTATTAATTACAAGGGAGAGTGCCCAATGCTTCCAATCAATGGGTTCCACGTAAAGAAATATTATCCATAAATCTTGTTTCCAAATCAATCATCAATAAAATTTCTTTCATCTCAAATTCTATCTCTTTCATGTTGAGGAATATATTTACTTGCAAATCCGCCACGATGTGTTTAAGATAGGTGTAAAGAATCCAAGCGGTGTCTAATCCTTTAATAACACAACACCAGCACAAACTACACACCATTACATATAAAACAAACATATATCTTTTGTCTCAGGCTATTTTGATGTGGGAGAAAGCTCCTAGTGGCACTCACTCATTAGCTGCTCTAGGTCGGGCTGACATGCTATATTGGTAGTGTGTCTCCCCAGTGGTCCCTTATTCAGGAAGATGTAAGTCTGCTACATTTTCTTTCTTGATTTGATCGCTGCATATTGATGAGTGCCTTGTTAGCATGGTAGATCTTACTACGCGGTCAATAAGCTACCCTCATGTTGGCTTCATTTAAGAGGATGTAAGTCTACGCCTTCTTCTTAGACTAGCCATGAACCGACTTGGTTGAGTAGGGACTAGGGTAAGTCGCCCAGCGGCTCCTTTCCTCCTAACTTCAAGTCTGGGTCCAGTCCTTCTTTGTGACTCCCTCCTTAGTAATCTCCCATAGGTCAGGTTGATCTGTTGCACCGTCAATGGGTATCCCTAGCGGTTGATCCCTACTTTGAAAGATGTAAGTCTGCTACACTTTCTTCTTAAGTACAACAGTTGCACACCGACAGGCAGCCCTAGGTTGGATATCCCCTGTCAAGTTGACGATAGACTATCCCAGAAATTAGTTCTTCTTTAGGGAGATGTAAGTCTACACGCCCTCTCTCTAGACTGATTGTCGCACACTAATGGACACCTTAAGTTGGTTGGTGTTGCTATGCTAACAATGACCCACCCGATGGATACACCACTCTTGGCGGATATAAGACTGCTACACTTTCTCCTTGAGTTTGCCACTGTATACTTATAGGCTTTCTTTTCTGGGGTT